>CM077648.1:10892706-10975206 GCA_039707465.1 Rhabdophis nuchalis | reverse complement strand
TTGGAGAAGGGCGGGGTATAAATTGAATAAACTGAAGTCCCCCAACTCGCTTTCATGCTTAAGGTGGGACTAGAACTCACCATCTCCTGGCGATTGACCCACAATCATGCAGTTGGCTTTCATGCCTAAGGCGGGACTAGAACTCATCTAGTGATCGACCCAAAGTCGTCCAGTCAAATTTCGTGCTTAAGGTGGGGCTAGAACTTATAGCCCTCTGATGATTGGCTCAAACTCACCCAATGGCTTTCTTTTTTTTTTTTTTTTTCCCTCTAATTTTTTATAACATCTTTTTTTTTAAACAATTTTTGTTTTTATTTTTAAACAAACACAAATAAGTATAACAAAAAACAAAAAAACATAAAGTCCATCTTCCATTACAAATTGTAGAAAATGTGTCAGTTGGTTACATACTGTACATCTCTTCCATAGTCATAATCATATCAAATCACATATTTTAGTTCAAATATATTTATATATATTACAATTATTATACCTCAACCTTCATTTGACTATCTTGTTTCCAGCCATTGATAAAATTTATTCCAAATTTCATAAAATTGTTCATTGTCTTGTTCTCTAATTTCAAATGTTAATTTATTCATCTCTGCACATTCCATAATTTTATAGATAATTTCTTGCTCTGATGGTAATTTGTCATTTCTCCAATTTTTAGCAAAGACGATTCTAGCGGCTGTCAAAATATTCACAATTAGGTATCTCAAATTTTTGTCGAATGTTTCTAAATTAAGTCCAAGCAGGAAGAGTTCGGGTTTGAAATCTATTTGTTTTCCTGTTATTTTGCCTAACCATGTGTGGATCATATTCCAATAATTTTGGGCCTCCGAGCAAGTCCACCACATATGGTAGTAAGTACCAGGCGTCTGATGGCATTTCCAGCATTTTTGAGATTTGTTCTTGCTCATTTTTGAGATTCTTGAGGGTGATAGGTGCCACCTGTAGAACATCTTGTATAGGTTCTCTTTATAGGCTGTTGACATTGTCATTTTGTAATTCTGTGTCCACAATTTTTGCCACTTATCTAGGTCGATCCCATGCCCGAAGTTTTTCCCCCATATTATCATTGTTTCTTTCACTTGCTCTTCCTGGAGTTTAAACTCTAATAAGTAGGCATAGAGTTTTTTAATTGTTTTTTCATCGACGCCTGTTAATATTTTGTCTAATTCTGTCATTTTGTCATAAACCCCTCCTTTTTTTTGGTCTTCCTTATATCTTGAGTGTATTTGTGTGTATGTGTACCAATTAATGAAGGGCGGGGTATAAATTGAATAAACTGAAGTCCCCCAACTCGCTTTCATGCTTAAGGTGGGACTAGAACTCACCATCTCCTGGCGATTGACCCACAATCATGCAGTTGGCTTTCATGCCTAAGGCGGGACTAGAACTCATCTAGTGATCGACCCAAAGTCGTCCAGTCAAATTTCGTGCTTAAGGTGGGGCTAGAACTTATAGCCCTCTGATGATTGGCTCAAACTCACCCAATGGCTTTCATGCCTAAGGTGGGACTAGAACTCACAGGCTCCTGGTGATTGGACCAAAGCCAGCCAGCTGGCTTTCATGCCTAAGGTTGGACTAGAAGTCACCATCTCCTAGTGATTAACCCAAAGTCACTCAGCTGGTTTTCATGCCTACCTAAGGCATGAACTTACAGCCCCCTGATGATTGGCTCAAACTCACCCAGTGGCTTTCATGCCTAAGGTGGAACTAGAACTCAGCATCTCCTGGTGATTGACCCAAAGTCACCCAGTCAATTTTCATGCCTAAAATGGGGCTAGAGCCTACAACCTCCTGATGATTGGCCCAAACTCACCCAGTCGCTTCCATCCCTAAGGTAGAACTAGAACTCACAGTCTCCTGGCGATTGGTCCAAAGTCAAATCAATTGGCTTTCATACATAAGGAGGGACTAGAACTCAACTACTGGTGATTGACCCAGTTATCAGCTGGCTTTCCTGCCTAAGGGGGACTAGAATTCACCATCTCCTAGTTATTGACCCAAAATCATCCAGTTGGCTTTCATGCCTAAGGTGGAGCTAGAACTCACCATCTCCTAGTGATTGACCCAAAGTCACCCAGTCAACTTTCATGCCTAAGGCGGGACTAGAACTCACAGTCTCCTGGTGATTGGTCCAAAGTCACTCAGTCAACCTTCATGCCTAAGGCGGGACTAGAACTCACAGTCTCCTGGTGATTGGTCCAAAGCCACCCAGCTGACTTTCATGCCTAAGTGGGAATTGGATTCATGGCTTCCCGCTTTCTAGCCCAAGTGCCTTAACTACTAGATCAAATGTATTAAGGGGAAGCCTTTATAGTCGCAAAGGAAACATTTCAACCAGCAGCAACGGCATTTCTGAGCCAGCCTTGTGTGTGTGCGAGAGAGACGATGAAGTGCTTCCTTTTTGCCACATTTACAATTAGTCTTTTTACAGGTCCCCACTGAAGAAAATGAATCATGCTCAAAGCAGCCATACCGCATTTCGTGAGTTTCTCTTCGATAGGATCTCAGTAAACTTTGTCCCAAGATGATGGGACATGCAGTTCTGGGACAGCTGACCAAATGGAGTTGAGAGTGGGTGAGTTTTTATACCTTCTTTGGGCTTTGTACTTGAGATTCCTGTTCCTGCGCAAGAACACGTCCTTTACTATTGCATTGGCTGCTGTCAGATCCCTATGCGGCCATGGCTGGCTCTATAGGCAAAAGGGGAAATGCAAATCCTAGGTGTTTTGTCTGGGCTAATCTTGTCAGCCTTTCGCTTGCCTGATTGTATTGCTTATCTGGAATCTCTGCCTGACCCAGTCTTTCTGAATGGATCTGCATTTCTAAAATCTGGCCTCCCCAGTTTCTGCTTGGGGCAGGTTGACTGGGGCTGGTTTCTGCCTCCCTTAAGATTGTTTTTCATTTCTCCTTTAGGGGAAATATTCTATCCTGCCTTTTTAATATCCCCCAAGATATTTCATTCTCTAGGAGGGTGGGTGGCTGCTGACTTTCTACAGCGGTTGGGGGGGAAGGGTGGAAATTTGAATAGGCTCCGGTTTGTTTCTTTTGGAAATATTCTATCCCTCTTTTGAGATTGGTGAAGAAGCTTGCCAAAAGAGAAAAAAAAAGAGAGAAAAGATAGGAAATGCACCAACCCCAAATAGTTAGGAACAGGAAGAGCAATGATAATACCAAAAAGTTGCCTATAAAACTTTAAAAGCCGTTTGGAATGTAATTAGACAGGTATCTTAAAACTAAAGTCATTATGACATTCATCAATGGTTGGAAATCCCTTATGGACTTTTTCTGTAAGCAAGAAAAACGATTTTATGACTTAAAGTTTTAGTGATTAGAAAGAATAGAAAGAAGGGAATTATGATTTAATTCTAGAACGAGAGATCTGATTGAAATTGTATGTATCATTTCTCAGAGGAAGATTGGAAGTCAATTCTTAATTTTATTTGTTTATGTTTTCTGTACTTTTGATTTTTATGTACTTTAAATCTTTTTTTATCCTTTGCCTTTTTCCTTCACATGCACTATTCTCTCTCTCTCTCTCTCTCTCTCTCTCTCTCTCTCTCTTTCTCATCTATTTATCTCTAATCTATTTCTTTCTCTTCGTTCTCTCTCATCTCTTTTTCTTCCTTCCTTCCTTCCTTTCTTTCAATCATCTACCTATTATCTACTACCTATTTATCTCTAATCTATTTCTCTCTTCGCTCTCTCTTTCTCATCTCTCTTTTTCTTCCTTCCTTCCTTTCTTTCTTTCAATCATCTTCCTATTATCTACTATCTATTTATCTCTAATCTGTTTCTCTCCCTCTCTTTTTCTTTCTTTCAATCATCTACCTATTATCTACTACCTATTTATCTCTAATCTATTTCTCTCTCTCATCTCTCTCTCTCTCTCTTTTTATCATCTACCTATTATCTACTACCTATTTATGTCTAATCTATTTCTCTCTTTCTAATCATTCTTTCTTTCTTTCTTTCTTTCTTTTTTCTTTCTTTTCTATCAATCATCTACCTATCACCTACAACCTATTTAATCTATCTCTCTCCCTCTCCCTCTCTCCCTCTCTCCCTCCCTCTCTCTCTCTCTTCCCTCTCTCTGCCTCTGTCTCTGCCTCTCTTTCTCTATAATTTCTATCTCTAGGATGCACCTTTAGGACAGCCATGACCTGGATGAATGAGAATCTCCAAACATACAGATTCTCTAGTTAAACATAGATTCAAAGAGTCAATTAAATTAACTCGAGGGTTACCATTTATTGCCATTTCTATTGGACCAACATTCTTCAGATCTCAAGATTCAACTCCGCTTGGCTCCAATTGGCCTAAAAACGAAACCACATAAGCCAATAAACTCCAGCTCAGATTGTTGCCTGACTGCTGGCCCCATTCACAAAAACGTGTATCTTTGCCCCTGGAACGATCAATGTGAACACGCCTCCATCCAATCAGAGCACAGCCAAACTCCCATCCAATCAGAGCACAGCCAAACCCCCTACCAATCAGAACACACCTCCACCCAATCAGAATGCAGCTAAGCTCCCACCCAATCAGGTCACACCCCCACTGGCAGTTAAAAAGAGGAACCGGCTGAGATCTCACATTGCTCCTGGAAGCACCAAGCCGGAAGCACCAGCCTGAAGATGATGAATGAGACTTCATCGAAACTTGTGAAGATACTTCCAATTCTACGCGGGAGAAAACACGAACAACCAAAGACCTACATACAAACACCCGCGAAAACCTCAGAAAACATATATATATGACAGTTTAGATCAGGGGTGTCAAACACAGGTGATCCAACCCATGGGGCCATCATGGAAAATATAAGTATATATACAATAGCAGAGTTGGAAGGGACCTTAGAGGTCATCTAGTCCAACCCCCTGCCTAGGCAGGAAACCCTATACCATTTCAGACAAATGGCTATAAAGTCCTTAAGAAGATGTTGGATAGCCATCTGTCTGAAACGGTATAGGGTTCCCTGCCTAGGCAAGGGGTTGGACTAGATGACCTCCAAGGTTCCTTCCAACTCTGCTGTTGTATTGTATTATATTCTAAGAATGCTCCTGAGAAACTGCAGGGGGATTTCCCCCCCCCCCCTTTTTTCTTATCATTTAATTTCTACCTCCATATTTAGCATTGTCCCTGCATTTTCTCTAGTGATCTGGGAACCTCTTTGGAACCGTCTTCAACAGCAATGAAATGTAGGACTCTCTAATTAAGAAGAAACAATCGGGGTGAAGGAATGCAAAGGGGAACGTTAGGGATTTATTTAATGTCTTTGAATGTTCCTGCCAGAGCATTCGAAAGGTATTTAGCTAAAGCTCATTTTAAAACAGCACCAAAAGAACACCCTTAACTGCCCTTCAGAGAACAATGGAAGAAGCTTCTACTTTTAACTTAAAAATCCCCAATATTATTAATTGGAAATTGCTGATTCATGATCACCATGTGGGGGATTAAAAAAAAACCAACCCCACAGGTCTCACTGTTGCAATATTTCTTGCAGGGAAATAACATTTGCGAGGTAATATTTGCAGGGACTGGTACCCAAAAGTAAAATAAAAGAAATCAAGCAAACTTTGCGGAATAATTAGCAGAGATGGAGGGGGGGGGGATATTTAAAAGAATAAATACATTTGTTAAAAAAAAACAAATGATTGTTTATTTAAAATAATTCAATAGGAAAATAATTTAAATAAGAATGGAATGGAATGGAATAGAATAGAATAGAATAGAATAGAATAGAATAGAATAGAAAAGGAGTTGGAAGAGACCTTCTTCTAGTCCAACTCCCTGCCTAGGCAGGAAACCCTATACCGGTTCAGACAAATGGCTATCCAACATCTTCTTAAAAACTTCCAGTGTTGGAGCATTCATAACTTCTGGAGGCAACTTCTGTTCCACTGATAAATTGTTCTGACTGTCAGGAAATTTCTCCTCAGTTCTAAGTTGCTTCTCTCCTTGATTAGTTTCCACCCACTGCTTCTTGTTGACTCCCTCTTCTTTGGGGCAGCCCCTGAGATATTGGAAGACTGCTATTATGTCACCTCTAGTCCTTCTTTTTATTAAACTAGACATACCCAGTTCCTGCAACCGTTCTTAATATGTTTTAGTCTCCAGTGCCTTAATCCTATTTGCTGCTCTTCTCTGCACTCTTTCTAGAGTCTCCACATCTTTTCTACATCGTGGTAACTAAAACTGAATGCCGTACTCCTAGTGTGGCCTTACCAAGGCCTTATAAAGTGGTGTGAACACTTCATGTGATCTTGATTCTCTCCCTCTGTTTATGGAGCCTAGAACTGTGTTGGCCTTTTTGGCAGCTGCTGCCCACGGCTGGCTCCTATTTAAATGGTTGTCCACTAGGACTCCAAGATCCCTCTCACAGTTGCTATTATTGAGCAATGTACCACCTTTACTGTATCTGTACTAAAAATGGCAAAGTAACAGTCCATATTTTTAATTATTATAAAAAAGCAAAGTAACTCTCCAGAGAGATCCAGTTTGATGTAGTGGTAAACCAGGTGACTGGGAGTTCTAGTCCTGCCACAGGCAAAAAGTTAAATGGGTGACCTTGAACCAAGTCACTCTCTCTCAACTCTAGGAAGAAAGCAATGGCAGACCCCATGCAAAAAATCTTGGCAAGAAAGTGCCAGGAAGTCAACACACACACACACACACACACACACACACACACACACACACACACACACACACACAGAGAGAGAGAGAGAGAGAGAGAGAGAGAGTCATGCAGCCTCCATAACCCTCATTTGATCCACCAAAATATATATCCTTCTTCCCTTGTCAATCTGTGTCTGATTAAATAGGAAATTTAATGAGCAAAAGGGCAAGTGAACCAATCATTTCATGGTAATCAGTATATATGAAGGCGGGGGGGGGGGGAGGGGGGAATCAGAGAAATGTAATTTACTTTGAAATAGATGACTGGCTTGGTTTGTTTTCCTTTGTTTTTCCACCTTTTATTAAAAGCTTGAAAACAATCCAACGTTTTTGGGAGATAATTATTGCCACTAAATATCAGTAAATAGGAGCTTACTTGCTTCACGGTAGCGCAATAAATTTTGATTATAAAAAGACTGGTGATACTATTGGTCAGAGTTGAATGCAAATTTGCTATCTGTCTGTCTACTGTCTGTCTGTCTGTCTGTCTGTCTGTCTGTCTATCTATTATCTGTCTGTCTGTCTATCTGTCATCTATCTAATATATCTATCAATGCATCCATCCATCCATCCATCCATCCATCCATCCATCCATCCTTCCATCTATCATCTATCTATCTATCTATCTATCTATCTATCTATCTATCTATCTATCTATCTATCTATCTATCTATCTATCTATCTATTGTCTGTCTGTCTGTCTATCTGTCATCTATCTAATATATCTATCTATCAATGCGTCCATGCGTCCATGCATCCATCCATGCATCCATCCATGCATCCATCCATCTATGCATCCATCCATCCATCCATCCATCCATCCATCCATCCATCCATCCATCCATCCATCTATCATCTATCTACTATCTATCTACTATCTATCTATCTATCTATCTATCTATCTATCTATCTATCTATCTATCTATCTATCTATCTATCTATCTATTTATCTATCTATTATCCACCCACCCATCCATCCATGCATCCATCTCTCTTTCTATCTATCCAAGATAGACAGAAAGTAGGTAGGCTGAAACATACAAAGAATGATGACAGGAATTGGGTTTGCCTAGTTTCATGAAAAGAAGGACCAGGGGAGACATGCTAGGAATGTTCCAAGATTTAATGGACTCCTACAAAGACGAGGAGCTCAAACTATTTTCCAAAGCACCAAAACACAAGACAGGAAACAATGGGTGGAAACTAACCAAGGAGAGAAGCAACCTAGAAGTAAGGAGAAATTGCCTAACGGTGAGAGCAATCAACCATTGGAACAGAAGCTGCCTTCAGAAGTTGCGGTAACTTCATCACTGGAGGCTTTCAAGAAGAGACTGGACTGCCATCTGTCAGAAATGGTGTAGGGTCTCCTGCTCAAGCAGGGGGTTGGACTAGAAGACCTCCAGGGTCGCTTCCAACTCTATTATCCTATGTTCTAAAACCTGAATTTTCAGGAACAGCTTACTTTGGCTAGGGAGTTTCTCCAGATATCGCTATCTGCTGCAGCTTGAGAACTGGAGCAGAAGAAACCGTCATACGGACATCCCTTGAAATGCAGAGAATTTACGGCCTACTACTTCCCAACCTCTCCCCCTCTATATCATTCAATCCCCAACTGCCAGATTTTTAAATGGAGATCTATTCCCCTACCCAGCCCCACCCCACCAGGGCTGAACTGGGAAGATGGGAGAGGGGTGGGGGGGTCCGAAGCAGTGCCAGTCAATCGCATTTGCGTGCGATAAATAATCAGTTGTGTGGTGCGCCTCTGGTTTTTTTTTTTTTCTTTTTCTTTTTCCGATGCTTGTTAAAAATCCAGGCACTGGAGCAGCTCCCGAATCACATCGCTCCCACCTCCACCGCCAATCTCTTTTGCATCTCATTGGCATTTGAGAACATTAATTGACTCATTATTCCAATTCATATTCAGGAAAGGAAGCTGATTAACGAAGGCAGATGCAGAATATCCCGGCGCATTTGGGGGAGCCTTGTTTCTCCTGCTAGTTTACTCGACTTATTAGCATCCTTCAGAAACGGCCGCCAGGAGAACCGGAAATGCGGCCTGATGTTTTTATTTGACTCCTTTCATGGCATTTTTACACACACACACACACACACACACACACACACACGAACTGAGTGTCCTTCGTTTTATTTCTCTGTTGGTTTGGTTTTTCAAATGACCATCCATGCACAACAGGAAAAGGCGAGTGAGAGAAATTCAAGACAACAACCGTTTGGAGATTTTGATTTCGCATTGTTGAGAGGGAAAAATATTTACCCTCTTTCCTTGAAAATAAGACCTCCCTGGATAATAAGCTCAAGTGGGCTTTTGAGCGCTAAAATAAGCTCTCCCCCCCCCAAATAATAAGACCTCCCTGAAAATATTGCAACACAGCAGCAGCCGTGAGGTGACCACGCGCACCGCCTCCTGCACCCCAAAAATAATAAGACCTCCCTGAAAATAAGGCCAAGTGCTTATTTCGGGGGGTCAAAAGAAAATAAGACCCTGTCTTATTTTCGGGGGAAACACTGTTGAAGTAGAGTTATGAAAATACGTGAAAGAGGCATCTCCATCGGTAATAAAGCTGGTGTGTGTTGTGATGTCACCATAATAATAATAATAATAATAATTTTAATTTTATATCCCGCTCTCTCTCCCCAAAGGGACTCGAGGCGGGGCACAGGCAATTAAAAATACAGTTAAAACCACAGACAGAATACAAAATTAAAAATGAATTAAATTAGTCCTGCGCTAAAAACCCATAAACTAAAACTACCCCTAAAACCCCTAACCTTAAAAGAGACTACCCAAGGCCAGCCAGGCGAAAAAGATGTGTCTTTAATTTTAAACGGAAGGAGCGGAGGTCCGTAGTTGTCCTAATATCGGGGGGAAGGTCTTGCAAACGGCACAATTTAGTATTTGCAATGTGGCCTTTGATGATGTTTCAGTGTGTGTGTGTGTGTCATTAATTTGCCATTTCTGGTCCCCTCTGGGAATATCCATGGAAACAGCTGTCTGTTTCCAATTCTACAAGTCCACAAGTGCCATAATCTATATTTATTTATTGATATTCTGCTTGGCGTATTTTTATAAGTAACTCGTGGCAGTGAACATATAGCCAATATCCCTTCCTCCTTCTATTGTCCCCACAACAACCCTCGGAGGTAGATTGGGTTGAGGCAGAGTGACTGGCCCTGTCACCCAGCTGTCTTTCATGCCGAAGGCGGGACGGAAACTCTCAGTGTCCTGGTGATTGGTCTAAAGCAGTGGTTCTCAATTATTTTCTGTCAGGCCCCCCCTAGGAAGAAGAAAACATTTCGCGCCCCCCGCGCGACTGTAAATAGTATCATTTGTCTATAAAATTGTTAGTACACCTCTGCATAACACTGTATCCTTATTAACGTATAAGAGAATAAAAAAAAGAAAGAAATGTGGATCAATTTACAACAAAGAATAGCTTTATTAACTGTAGCAGAAAAGATTTAAAGTGCATTAAATCCTTAATTAAACTATAAACATTTTTTGATTGGACATGTCAAACCATGTGACCGGGTGGGAGTGGCCAATTTGGAAAATGTGAAACTCACTTAACAATGGTCTTGGTTAGCAACCAAACTTTTGGGCTTAATTGTGGTCATAAGTTCTCTCTCTCTCTCTCTCTCTCTTTTTCTTTCTTTCCTTCTGTCTTTCTTTCTCTCTTTCTCTCTGTCTCTTTCTTTCCTTCCCTCTTTCTTTCTCTCTCTCTCTTTATTTATTTCTCTTTCTCTTTCTTTCTCTTTCTCTCTTTCTTTCTCTTTCTCTCTTTCTTTCTCTCTCATTTTTTCTTTCTTTCCCTCTTTCTCTCTCTCTTTATTTCTTTCTCTTTCTTTCTTTCCCTCTTTCTCTCTCCCTCTCTCTCTCTCTCTTTCTGTCTCTTTCTTTCCCTCTCTTTCTTTTTTCTCTTTCTTTCCTTTGTCTCTTTCTTTCTCTTTTTCTCTGTCTGTCTTTCTTTCTCTCTCTCCCACTTTCTTTTTCTTTCTTTCTCTTTCTCTCTCTCTCTTTCTTTCTCTTTCTTTTTTTTCTTTTTCTTTCTCTTTCTTTCCCTCTTTCCCCCCTCTCTTTCCCTATTTCTCTTTCTCTCTCTCTCTTTCTTTCTTTCCCTCTTTCTCTCTCCTTCTCTTTCTTTCTTTCTTTCTCTCTTTCTCTTTCTTTCTGTCTCTTTTCTTTCTCTCTTTCTCTCTCTTTTTTCTCTTTCTTTCCTTTCTGTCTCTTTCTTTTTTCTCCCTTTCTCTCTGTCTGTCTTTCTTTCTCTCTTTCTTTTTTCTCCCTTTCTCTCTGTCTGTCTTTCTTTCTCTCTTTCTCTCTTTCTTTTCTTTCTCTCTCTGTCTCTTTCTCCTTTGTTTGCCCATCTGTTACTCTGTGTGTGTGTGTGTGTCTGTCTGTCTCGCATTCAGGCACTAAAATCACTCATTCTGTGTCTCTGTCTATCTTTCCCTCCCTCCCTCCCACTCTCTGTCTCTCTGTGTGTGTCTGTCACTCTCTGGTTCCCCCCTCCCTCCCTGTCTCTCTGTGTGTCTGTGCCTCTCTCTGTCTGTCTGTCTCCCCCCCCCCCCCCAAACCTCCTCAGCTCCTGGAAGTAGCCTGACCGGCCCGCCAGCCCGCTGGCTGTATTTACTCGCCCGCTCTCTCACCCATCCACCGGACGAAGGAACCTGGCGTCCGATGGGTGAGCAAGCGAGCGAGCAACCGCGGCCAGCGGGCCAGCGGATTGTTGGGCGCTGCCGCAACTTTCCTTACCCGCCCGCCGGCCAGTCGGCCACAGTTACTCACTCGCTCGCTCACCCACCGGACGCCAGCTTCCTTCGTCCGGTGGGTAGGTGAGCGAGCGAGTAACCGCAGGCGGTGGGCAGGCAGGTTGTTGGGCGCTGCTGCAGCAAGTTTCCTTGCCCGCCCGCGCTTGCTTGTTCGCTCATTCACCCACCCCCGGACGAAGGAACCTGGCGTCCCCGTCCCCGCCCCCATCCCCGCCCGCCGCGATCACTCGCCTTAGCCTGCCCCGGCCGCCTGGCTGCGCGCTCTGCCAGGGGGCTGACCCCTCCTCCTTCGACCTCACCTTTCCACGCTGATTGGCCCGAAGCGCATCCCCTTCCTTATCCCCGCGTCCGCTTTCTGCCTCGTCCAGCCTAGTGGTGCTCAAGAGGCACGGCTTCTGGCTGCTCCTTCCCTGACGCCTTTCTCAGTCGCCTTTGGGCTTTACCTACAGCTGCTGCCGCCGCCGCCGCCGCCGCGGAGTGGGCCTGGGATGCCAAGACGGCGGCGGCGGCAGTATCGGTCTTTCCGGGTGTGCGGCTCCTGATTATCAAACGCGCCCCCCTTTACGGAGCCTCGCGCCCCCCTGGGGGGGCGCGCCCCACTATTTGAGAAACGCTGGTCTAAAGTCACCCGGCTTTCATACCGAAGTTGGAACGAAAATTCTCAGTGTCCTGGTGATTGGTGTACACATATTGTTACAGGCTTTGGGGAGGAAACCACTGAGGTCAGTGCAGGAGGAGTTGGTATATTCCAAATGACTCTCTACCTAACTAACTTTCTCTGACCGATGAAGCAGCTCAGATGGACTGCAAAATATCTCTGCCCAACAAGGAAATAGATCCAGTTGCCGTGATGCAATTTTTGGACAATATTAGAATCGAATAGAATAACAGAGTTGGAAGGGACCTTGGAGGTCCTCTAGTCCAACCTCCTGCCTAGGCAGGAAACCCTACACCACTTCAGACAAACGGTTAACCAACATCTTCTTAAAGACTTCCAGTGTTGGAGCATTCAGTCCTGGGGGCTGAGGAAAGCTCAGAGGCAGAGAGGGAGCTAGACAGCAGTGAGGCAGAGGAACAGCTGGAGCCTGTTCCCAGTGTGCGCATGCGCAGAGCTGCCAGAAGACAAGTACAACTAAGAAAGCAGGGTCAACTTGGGAGTAAAGCCACACCTTGGAGGTGATTGGCCCCTCCCGGGTGACTTTAGACCAATCACCAGGAAACAAAAGAGGAGCGAATGGGGAGGGGGCTTTTGATGGTCGTTTCAAGAGTGGAAAGTTCTGCTTGTGACTTATAAGAGACTCTGTGCCAAGTGTTGCCTTGCCCTGCGTTTGGAAACTAGTTATCTGGCAGCTCGCCAAGCGAGATAAGGTTCGTGTGGATAAACATTCCTCTGAAAGCCTGTTTGCCAAGCCTGGCTGACTGTGAATGAAAGGAATTCACAGTCGCGTAAATAAAAGAGTTTTTGCCGGGACCAAGACTCGGCTTCTTGCTTTTTAAGGAAGCCTGGGTCAGAACACATTGTGGTCGTAAATCCGAGGACTGTCTGTAACAGTCAAACTGATTTTCAGAGAGGGGAAAAAAATCAATTGCGTCGCAGTAGAGTACTAAGGTGGATCCCAGACCTGGAATGCATTTATTTATCTCGTAGAGAAATGTACTTTACCTTCAGCTTTCTCTCTCTGCGGAAGTGTGGCAAACGGAAAAATTATTTCTACAGGCCGTTAATGATGACTTAAGGGCCAGCCAATAATCCCTAATGCCTACGTTTTTCTGGTGGTTTATTACAGCCCCCTCCTCGCTCTCCTCTTAATCTAAAGGCTTAGTTTTGCTTCACAAACAGTTGCTGGGGGAGGGAGAGAGATGAGGGAGGGGGACATTACTCCCTGTAGGAAATGTGTTTTGCCTGTCACAGCTGACTGCTATAGTTCCTCAGCAGCCATTATCATCTGTCATGTAAATACATAATTAAGGGCTTTTTAAAAATGCAAATTATGTAAATATATATTAAAGGTTCTCAGGAAAGGCAGAGGGCTGGCCCAGTGGAACAGAATGAGTCCTTTGGAGCTGTTTGTAAATACGTATTAAATTTGAAAATGAAGGAATAAACGCTCAATGGAGCAGTAAGTATTTTTTTTTTTTACCCCGAGTCATTTGCAGATCCTTGAACCACTACTACTCATTTTTTTTACACCGGAGGTAGATTCTGAAATGTACAATTAATGCAAGATCAACAGTCCTCGTTTGCTCTCGATTTGGGGGGGTTACAAAACTTTAGAAAGTTGCCCGCTTCTCAAGGAACGAAGGACAGGAAGACGCATGTGGAAGAAAAGAACTGGAGAAGATCACAGAAGACAAAAGCCTGCAAATAGAAATTTGATTTATTTATTTTATTTATTTATACAATACAATACAATACAATACAATACAATACAATACAATACAATACAATACAATACAATACAATACAATGCAATACAATACAATACAATACAATACAATACAATAGCAGAGTTGGAAGGGAACTTGGAGGTCTTCTAGTCCAACCCCCTGCCTAGGCAGGAAACCCTACACCATTTCAGACAAGTGTCTATCCAACATCTTCTTAAAAATTTCCAGTGTTGGGGCATTCACAACTTCTGGAGGCAACTTCTGTTCCACTGATTAGTTGTTCTAACTGTCAGGAAATTTCTCCTCAGTTCTAAGTTGCTTCTCTCCTTGATTAGTTTCCACCCTTTGCTTCTTGTTCTACCTTCAGGTGCCTTGGAGAATAGCTCGACTCCCTCTTCTTTGTGGCAGCCCCTGAGATATTGGAACGCTGCTATCATGTCTCCCCTAGTCCTTCTTTTTATTAAACTAGACCTACCCAGTTCCTGCAACCGTTCTTCATGTGTTTTAGTCTCCGGTCCCCTCATCATCTTGGTTGCTCTTCTCTGCACTCTTTCCAGAGTCTCCACGTCTTTTCTACATCGTGGCGACCAAAACTGAATGCAGATATTCCAAGTGTGGCCTTACCAAGGCATTATAAAAGTGGTATTAACACTTCACGGGATCTTGATTCTCTCCCTCTATTTATGCAGCCTAGAACTGTGTTGGCTTTTTTGGCAGCTGCTGCACACGGCTGGCTCCTATTTAAATGGTTGTCTACTAGGACTCCAAGATCCCTCTTGCAGTTACTAGTATTGAGCAAAGTACCACCTATACTGTACCTGTGCATTTTGTTTTTCTTGCCTAAGATGCTGAGGTTGTTGATCCATGACTAAAATGATGATGATATTGATGTTGTTGTTGAGGATGATGATGATGACGACGACATCCTGCAATGACATCCTCCATCAAACATCCACAACTGCGTATCCAAGGTCGTTGGGAAAAACTAGATAGGTGGGACATAGCGGCTCGGTGGCTAAGACTTGTCGATCAGAAAAGTCAGCAGTTTGGCGGTTCTAACCCCTAGCGCTGTGTAAAGAAGTGAGCTCCCGTTACTTGTCCCAGCTTCTGCCAGCCTAGCAGTTCGAAAGCACGTAACTCTTGCACTTGTCAAGGAGTTCTCTTTACACAAAATTCGGTGGCTCAGTGGCTAAGACACTGAGCTTGTCGATCAGAAAGGTCGGCAGTTCAGCGGTTCAAATCCCTAGCGCCGGGTAATGGAGTGAGTTCCCGTTACTTGTCCCAGCTTTTGCCAACCTAGCAGTTCGAAAGCATGTAAAAATGCAAGTAGAAAAATAGGAACTACCTTTGGTGGGAAGGGAACAGCGTCCCGTGCACCTTTGGCATTGAGTCATGCCAGCCCCATGACCATGAAGACGTCTTCGGACAGCGCTGGGTCTTTGGCTTTGAAACGGAGATTAACACCGCCTCCCTAGTTGCCAACGACTAGCACATATAGGCGAGGGGAAACTTTACCTTTCCCTTTACTTTATTTATTTATTTAGTTTCTCAAACATGTGCAATATAAACATGGATATGAACAAAGGAAATTGATACAAAAAATGGGGACAGTAGGACAGGGATGGTAGGCACACTGGTGTGCTTATACACATCCCCTTACAGATTTCTTAGGAATGGGGTGAGGTCCATGGTAGACAGTTTAAGGTCGAAGCTGTGGGGGTTTGAGGATGTAAGGTGTTGACGACCATCTTCAAATCGCTCCATGGCTCGGGGCCTAGCTATATACGAGACCGCCTTCTGCCCCATACATCCCTTCGTCCGATCTGCTCCCACAGAGAGGGCCTTCTCCGGGTACCGTCGGCCGGGCAATGCCGGTTGGCGACACCCAGGGGAAGGGCCTTCTCTGTGGCGGGCCCGGCCCTCTGGAACGACCTGCCCCCCGACCTTCGCACTACCTCGGACCTCCGCCTCTTCCGCCAACGTCTTAAGACGTATCTATTCAAACAAGCCGGCCTAGCGTAGCCCCCCGTTTCTGACTCTATCTATACATTTTAATTTTCAGGGTTTTAAATGGGTTTTTAGCACGGGTTTTAATTTAATGTAATATGTTTTAATAGTGTATATTGTCTTTTGTTATGGTTTTAATAATGCCTGTGCGCCGCCCTGGGTCCTAACAAGGAGAAGGGCGAAAAATTCATAATAATAATAACAATAATAATAATAATAAGTAACAACGGAGTCAGGTAGAGCATTCCAGGCGTTGGCCACTCTGTTGCTGAAGTCCTATTTTCTGACAATCGAGTGTAGAGCTTGAGTTTGTATCTATTGTTTGCCCGTGTGTTATTGAGGTTGAAGCTGAAGTAGCTGTTGACAAGTAGGACATTGTAGCAGACAGTTTTGTTGAACGGAGATGAACACTGCCCCTTAGAGTTGGGAACAACCAGCACATATGGGCGAAGGGAACCTTTACCGTTACTTACAAGATCGCCTTCTGCCACCGAGAGCCTCCCACCGGCCAGTACGCTCCCATAGAGAGGGTCTCCTCATGGTGCCGTCGACTAGACAATGTCGACTGGTGACATCCAGGGGGAGAGCCTTCTCCGTGGGAGCACCTGTCCTCTGGAACGAATTGCCCCCAGAACTCAGAACTATCCCTGACTTATGCACCTTCCGCCGTGCTCTCAAAACCTTTTTTTCCCAACAAGCCGGGCTGGCATAAAACATGATTTTTAAATTATAAATTTGAATTAATTTTAATCAGGGTTGTTTTGTTTTTTTCCCCATCATTAGGCCAAATTGTTTAATATGTCTTTTAAAACTTTTAAAACTTTGATATATTTGTTTTACTCTGGCTGTACATTGCCCTGAGTCCTTCGGGAGTAGGGCGGTATAAAAAAACCAATAAAACCTAAAACCTCAGATAGGTGGACAAAATGTCATGTCCAGTCTGAACATCTGACTGACAGTGCAACCGACCTAACAACAGGAAAATCATTTTTTTCCCTTCTTTTTACAAGTGGCTTAAGGCCATATCTGAGTGTTTGGAGAATTGTGGCGTAGACCAATTGCCAATTTTTTTTTTAACCCCTAAGTTGTCTCGGACGTTAAAATTGGCCTTTTTAAAAAAAAAAAACGTCCTTCCATATAAGTATGGAA
Source organism: Rhabdophis nuchalis (assembly GCA_039707465.1). Classification (NCBI taxonomy): domain Eukaryota; kingdom Metazoa; phylum Chordata; class Lepidosauria; order Squamata; family Natricidae; genus Rhabdophis; species Rhabdophis nuchalis. Next base: position 10,958,178 of record CM077648.1, on the reverse strand, counting down.
TATAAGTAGAAAAGACGTAGAGACTCTGGAAAGAGTGCAAAGAAGAGCAACCAAGATGATTAGGGAACTGGAGACTAAAACATATGAAGAACGGTTGCAGGAGCTGGGTATGTCTAGTTTGATGAAGAGAAGGACCAGGGGAGACATGATATCAGTGTTCCGATATCTCAGAAGGTGCCACAAAGAAGAGGGAGTCAAACTATTCTCCAAGGCACCTGGGGGCAGGACAAGAAGCAATGGGTGGAAACTAATCAAGGAGAGAAGCAACTTAGAACTAAGGAGAAATTTCCTGACAGAGAGAACAATTAACCTCTGGAACGGCTTGCCTCCAGAAGTTGTGAATGCTCCAACACTGGAAGTCTTTAAGAAGATGTTAGATAGCCATTTGTCTGAAATGGTATAAGGTTCCTGCCCACGCAGGGGGTTGGACTAGAAGACCTACAAGGTCCCTTCCAACTCTGCTATTGTATTGTATTGTATTGTAAGTACGTTTTATTGCCAAAACGTTTCCATCTCATTCTTCGCACTAGGAGTTCAAGGTGGATGATCACAGCGGTATGGACCATCAAGAGCGGGAGGAGGAACAATGATTAATATTACAACCCTTTCCATTTAGAAGATAAACAGAATCAAATATTTATGCCATGTTGACATCATTGCAGCTTGGGTGTAATCCATATCTGGAGTGAGAAAAGTCTTTTGATTCTATGAAAAGGGACGTGAATCAAGCGAATCTTCCTGTCTCTGTGCTTTTAACGTGAGTGATGGAGTTTGAAAAACAGGACAGGCGGTGGCAGATATTTTCCAAGATTAAAAAGAACTAAACCTTCTCTCTTCTTTCTTCTGCTTTTTTTTTTTAATGAACCTCAATGTGCTTTCTTTTTCTTTTTTCTTTTTTTGAATAATCAGATCCATTTTTAAACTTACCCTTGTGTCTAACTGAGATGGACAAATCTGTCAGTTTTTCTTCTATCCCCCCCCTCCCCTTCACTGGAATCTCAAGTTCTCTCTGTCCTATATAGGAAGACATCTGTTGGTTTTCTTTTATATTTATTGTTGCTTAAGTCTAGAAGTGTAGACTCTTCTCTCTCTCTCTCTCTTCCACCAACTTTTTCATGGAGCTCTTCTCCGCTGCTGCCATCCTGGCTATGTGAATACGATTTGGCTAGGTTGGGTGTCGGTAAAACACGATCAGAGAAGGAAGACCACCTGGCGATGTTTAGCCTGCACCTGGGGAGGCGTGACTGGGAGTCAACTACAGTTGGGACAGTGAGCTGATTGAAATAGCAGAGGGTAGGGTAGGATGGAATGGAATGGAATGGAATGGAATGGGATGGGATGGGATGGGATAGGATAGGATAGGATAGGATATGAAAAGAATAGGATAGGATAGGATAGGATAGGATATGAATAGAATAGAATAGAATATATGGAATGGGATATGAATATAATATAATAGGATAGGATAGGATAGGATATGAATATAATAGAATAGAATTGAATTGAATTTATGGAATGAGATATGAATAGAGTAGAGTAGAGTAGAGTAGAGTAGAGTAGAGTAGAGTAGAGTAGAGTAGAGTAGAGTAGAGTAGAGTAGAATATATGGAATGGGATATGAATGGAATGGAATGGAATAGAATGGAATAGAATAGAATAGAATAGAATAGAATAGAATAGAATTTATGGAATGAGATATGAATAGAGTAGAGTAGAGTATATTAGAGTAGAGTAGAGTAGAGTAGAGTAGAATATATGGAACGGGATATGAATGGAATGGAATGGAATGGAATGGAATAGAATGGAATGGAATAGAATAGAATAGAATAGAATAGAATTTATGGAATGAGATATGAGTAGAGTGGAGTAGAGTAGAGTAGAGTAGAGTAGAGTAGAGTAGAGTAGAGTAGAGTAGAGTAGAATAGAATATATGGAATGGGATATGAATGGAATGGAATGGAATAGAATAGAATAGAATAGAAATATATAGAATGGGATATGAACAGAACAGAATAGAATAGATGGAATGGGATATGAACAGAATATAGCATAATATAATGGAACAGAACAGAACAGAATAGAATAGATGGAATGGGATATTAATGGGGTAAGAATAGAATAGAATAGAATAGAACTCAAAGGGACCTTGGAGGTCTTCTAGTCCAACCCCCTGCTCAAGCAGAAGGACCTATACCATTTCAGACAACTGACTGTCCAGTCTCTTCTTAAAAACCTCTCGTGATAGAGGAGGCAAGCAGTAGCTGTTCCACTGGTTAATTGTCCTCCCTGTTAGGAAGTTTCTCCTTAATTCCAGGTTGTTTCTCTCTGTGATTCATTCCCAACCCTTCTTTCTTGTCCTTCCACCTTCTGGTGCTTTGGAGAAGACAACGTTGTAGGCTAGACTGGAAAGCAAACCCCCCCCCCCCCAACCAAATCTAGATAAAGCAATACAAGTAGTCCTTGATATATAATCAATTTGTTTAGGGAACTAAAAGTTGCAATGGCAGCGGACAAAAGGATTTATGACCATTTTTTCATACATGACCGTTAAAGCTTCCCCATAGTCACCTGATCAAAATCTGAATGCTTGGCAGCTAGTTCATATTAATGACTGTCGCAGTGTCCTGGGGTCTCCTGATCAGCTTGGGCGCATCTTCTGGCAAGCAGAGTCAACGGGGAAGCCAGATTCGCTAACCCCTGTGTTACTACCTTAACGACGGCATTGATTCACTTAACGCCCGTGGCAAGGAAGGCCGTAAAATGGAGCCAAGCTCTCTTAACAACCATCTTGCTTAGCCCACAGCAATTTCTCTTTAGATCGAGGCTGCCCCTCCCTTTTTGATTAGTTTCCATCCGTGGCTTCATGTGCTTTGGAGAATAGGTTGACCCCCTCTTTTCTGTGGCACCCCTTCATCTGAGAGAGGGGGAATCTGAGAGAGGGGGAATCTGAGAGAGGGGGAAGGATGGTGAGAATCTTCTCCATTCAGTCATGGCCAACTCTAAGTACAGCCCCAATGTTCTTAAACTCAATGGCTTCCTTGTACCAAACCCCACTCACATAAATCTGTCTGTCTGTCTGTCTGTCTGTCTGTCTGTCTGTCTGTCTGTCTGTCTGTCTGTCTGTCTGTCTGTCTGTCTGTCTGTCTGTCTGTCTGTCTGTCTTTCTCTCTATCAATCTATCAATCAATCAATCTATCTATCTCTATAGAGATAGAGATAGATAGATAGATAGATAGATAGATAGAGAGAGAGAGAGAGATATATAGATAGAGATAGATAGATAGATAGATAGACATAGATAGATAGATGATAGATAGATAGATAGATAGATAGATAGATAGATAGATAGACATAGATAGATAGATATAGATATATAGATATAGATAGATAGATAGATAGATAGATAGATAGATAGATAGATAGATAAATATAGATATAGATATAGATATATAGATAGAGATAGATAGATAGATAGATAGATAGATAGATAGATAGATAGATAGATAGATAGATAGATAGATATAGATATAGATATAGATATAGATATAGATAGATAGATAGATAGATAGATAGATAGATAGATAGATAGATAGATAGATAGATAGATAGATAGATAGATAGATAGATAGATAGATAGATAGATAGATAGATAGATAGACGCCGCCCTGGGTCCTTTTTGGAGAAGGTGCGGGGTATAAATCTGAATAAACTAAAACTAGATAGAGATAGATAGATAGATAGAGATAGAGATAGAGATAGATAGAGAGATAGAGAGAGAGAGAGAGAGAGAGAGAGAGAGAGAGAGAGAGAGAGAGAGAGAGAGAGAGAGAGATAGGTAGGTAGATAGATAGATATTATCTATCTATCTACCTATCTCTACCTACCTACCTACCTACCTACCTACCTACCTACCTACCTACCTACCTATCATCTATCTATCTATCTATCTATCTATCTATCTATCTATCTATCTATCTATCTATCTATCTATCTATCTATCTATCTATCTATCTATCTATCTCTATTTGATTTGCTGGGCCCTCAATGCCTCTCCTCTTGAGAAAGACTTAGGAGCTACCCTATTTTTCGGACTATACGACGCACCGGAGTATAAGACGCACCATAATTTTGAAGAGGCAATTATTAAGATTCTGCATTCTGCAGGCCTTCCAAACCCTTTGCAAGTCTCGTTTTTTGTGAAAAATGGGGCATGCAGAGAGTTTGAGAGGCCTGCAAAATGCTTTTGAGGGCTGGGGGAGTGATGAGCAAAAAACAGCCTGTCTTGCCCTCCCCAGCCCCCAGGAGCACTTTGCAGGCCTCCCCAAGCTTCTGCAGATCGCATCCTGCCCCATACATCCCTTCGACCGATTCGCTCGCACAGAGAGGGACTTCTCCGGGTGCCGTCCATTAGGCAATGCCAGCGGGCGATGCCCAGGGGAAGGGCCTTCTCTGTGGCAGGCCCTATCTTATGGAACAACCTACCCCCCGACCTCAGAACAACTCCAGACCTCCGCTCCTTCCGCCGAAAGCTCAAAACGTATTTCTTCCAGCAGGCCGGCCTGGCCTAATCTATCTTTCCTGCCTCCAGTCTGTATATTTAAATTTTTAATTGGGTTTTTAGGGGGTTTTAGTGTTTTGGGATTTTAGGTTTTAGCGCAGGGTTATAGTAGTTTAATCTGATTTTAGATATTTATATTGTTTTATGTTTGTATGTTTTATAATCCCCTGTGCACCGCCCCAAGTCCCTTCGGGGAGAGGGAGCGGTATACAAATAAAATTTCATTCATTCATTCATTCATTTTTGTGAAGGGGGGCGGGTTTTGGGAGGCCAAAAATACTGTGTTCAGTGTATAATACGCACCCAGATTTTCACCCTTTGGGGAGGTGGGGAAGGTGCATCTTATACTCCGAAAAATATCGTCAGTGGCTCAGTGGCTAAGATGCTGAGCTTGTCAATCAGAATGGCCGGCAGTTCGACGGTTCGAAATCCCTAGTATAGGTATCCTGCGTGAGCAGGGGGTTGGACTAGATGTCCTCCAAGGTCCCTTCCAACTCTGTTACTGTGCGCTGTCTAAGAACATTGTCATAAGCACCGTATACGTGCTTGCTTGGTGTAACCAGCTCATCGGATGAAGGCCTCTGAGTTCTCCCCCCATTTTTTTTCTCTTGGGAGGGCAGCTGGCATTGCTCTTAATATATTGCTGCCGAATACCAGTGTCCATGGGTTAAGCATCCGATTTTCCTTTTCATATGGTGCGAGGCATATTGGCATCATTTTTTTCCGTCTGCTTTCGATTCTTTGTCCGTGACAGATTTCACAGCAGGGAGCCGTTCTCTCACATATGGCCAGTAAATTAAAGAAACTTCCAAAACTTCTGTCTGCGAGTTAATTTTAAAACCCAAGGAACAGAACAGTGCCTTAAAATAAAAGAAAAGTCAAATGAGAAAACTGAAGCTCTCTTCCCATGAAAAGGTAGGTATCTACCTAGGCAATCTTTCCCTTCGGGTCCATATGCTAGCTAGCGGATCGAGGCAAAATACAGAAAGCGCGGATGCTAGCCCACAATGCTGTGAGCGGGGAGGAGGGAAAAAAATCAACCTTCCAGGCGATCAAATCATAGTTTGACTTTTATCTATCAATACAATACAATAGCAGAGTTGGAAGGGACCTTGGAGGTCATCTAGTCCAACCCCCTGCCTAGGAAGGAAGCCCTATACCGTTTCAGACAAATGGCAATCTGCAATGTACTCAGAGAGCTTACCGGCGCCTGTCGAGCCCTTCAGGAAGCGTGCTTATTGGACAGCGCCCGCCGGCGTTTGGCGGGACTTTTTCTGCTCGTTGATTGGTCCTCCGTCTGACAGGCTTAGTATAAATAGCTGTCAGACGGAGGAGCATGGTTCTTAGTTTTAGTGAAGTGAATAAAGTTGGTTGCCTCTATCGGAGTCCAGTCTCCTCATTCATTAGATATATAAATACAAAACTATCCAACATCTTCTTAAAGACTTCCAGGGTTGGGGCATTCACAACTTCTGGAGGCAAGCTGTTCCACTGGTTAATTGTTCTCACTGTCAGGAAGTTTCTCCTCAGTTCAAAGTGGCTTCCCTCCTTGATTAGTTTCCACCCATTGCTTCTTGTTCTACCCTCAGGTGCCTTGGAGAATAGCTTGACTCGCTCTTCTTTGGGGCAACCCCTGAGATATTGGAAGATGCTATCATGTCTCCCCCGGTCCTTCTCTTCATTAAACTAGACATACCCAGTTCCTGCAGCCGTTCTTCATATGTTTTAGTCTCCAGTCCCCAAATCCTCTTTGTTGCTCTTCTCTGCACTCACCCTATCTCTTAACTACAGCTGTTGTCCAAGAGGCACGCCTGCAGAGTTGCGTGGGAAGCCAGGTAGAGCCGCGCATGCAGCTACAGGCTCCACTGACATTAGAGAGAGGAGGGGAGGGGCTTTGGTGGTGGCCCCAGCCACGTTAGCAGCAGTGTGTAAGCATGGCCGAGTGGGTGTGGCATTGGTGATGGACGGACTCCTCGCTGAATGGCAGCCCGAGGGCTGACATCCACCTCAGCTCTCTCTACTCCCCTCCTCCCTTCTCCACAGCGCCATCCAGCCTCGCTGTGGCAACCCTGAAGATGCTCAAAGGTGGCTCCAGGATTGACCTTTGATTTCTAATTGACCTCACAAGGGTCAATTGGGCCGGGTGTGGCCCGGAGCGGTAAAATACATCCGCTCTGGGGTAGCAAGAAAGGAAGAGATTGTGAGTTCTAGTCTTGTCTCGGACCCCCAAGCCAGCTGGGTGTGCTTGGACCAGTACCAGAGGTGGGTTCCTACCGGTTCGGCCCGGTTCGGCCTAATAGGTAGTAACTACGCCTGCCACGCCCCTGAACTGGTTCTACTGTCAGTGGCGCCATCTTGATTTTTGTTTCTGCGCATGCGCAGAACAATCTGCTTTGCAAAAAAATGTCATTTCGTTTTCCTTTTTTAGCGTTGTGCGCATGTGCGGACCTTTTTAGGTGCAAATGTGCACATGCGCAGAACACAAAGATTTTTGCACACCGAACGGGGCAGTAATGAAGACTTGAACCCGTGACCAAGTCCCTCTCTTACAGCCTAAGAAGACAAAACCACTTCTGAAAAACTTTGCCAGGAAACCTGCAGGGAGTTTTCATCAAAAGTGTAAAAGAAAACTGACCCGGAAGTCACAACTTTACCCTCCTCTTTCCTCTTCATTTTGATCTTTAATTCTTATTAAATACTAGCCGTTCCCGGCCATGCATTGCTGTGGCCCAGTCTGGTTAAATGGCCAGCCAATCTGTGTGAAGATCTGCTCCTGCACACACAAACATGTACACACAACCACCATATAACCCCCAACCTACCTACCTACTGTATTTCTCCCTCTCTCTCTCTATCCCTCTACCTACCTACCTACCTACCAACCAACCTACCTACTGCATTTCTCCCTCTCTCTCTCTCTATCTACCTACCTACCTACCTACTCTATTTCTCCCTCTCCCTCTCCCTCTCTCTCTCTATCCCTCTACCTACCTACCTACCTACCTACCTACCTACCTACCTACCTACCTACCTACCTACCTACCTACTGCATTTCTCCCTCTCTCTCTCTATCCCTCTACCTACCTGCCTACCTACTGTATTGCTCCCCCCCTCTCTCTATCCCTCTACCTACCTACCTACCGTATTGCTCCCTCCCTCTCTCTCTCTCTCCCTCTACCTACCTACCTACCTACCTACTGCATTTCTCCCTCTCTCTCTATCCCTCTACCTACCTACCTACCTACCTACCTACCTACCTACCTACCTACCGCATTTCTCCCTCTCTCTCTATCCCTCTACCTACCTACCTACCTACTGTATTGCTCCCCCCCTCTCTCTATCCCTCTACCTACCTACCTACCTACCTACCTACCTACCTACCTACCTACTGTACTGTATTTCTCCCTCTCCCTCTATCTACCTACATACTGTATTTCTCCCTCTCTCTCTCTATCCCTCTACCTACCTACCTACCTACCTACCTACCTACCTACCTACCTACCTACTGTATTTCTTCCTCTCTCCCTCTACCTACCTACTGTATTTCTCCCTCTCCCTCTATCCACCTACCTACCTACCTACCACATTTCTCCCTCCCTCTCTCTATCCCTATAGCTACCTACCTACCTACCTACTGTATTTCTCCTTGAATCTTATGGACAGAGTATTTTATGTCATAAAGGATGACATAATACCTGTGGCCCACTGCTCTCTCTGTATCCATCTACCTACCATTTTTTACAAGTTTTTACATTTCCATTGCATGTACCTGGCACAGGTGTAACATCTACACAATCTATATATCTCATTGGTGCCATACTTGAAAGGAACCTTGTGTGAAAATTTGGAAGCGATTGGTGCAGTACTTTAGGAAATTAGCAGTTTTGAACAAACTTTTGTTACATTTTTATTTATATAGATAATAATATATGAGCCGGGCAGAGTTTCTCATGAATTCTAAGGCTGAGACTCATTTTTTTTCCTATTGTGCCACAAAAACCCATCCCTATAAGGGCAAAACTCCTTGGTGGACCATTCCTGGCATTTCAGTACATACGGGGTCCTCCCTCATATTATGGAAAGCGCCTGGATGCAGGATCTTGCGCTGTGGGCCATTCCTGTCCAAGATCTCATCCACCAGCTCTTTGGGTGGCCTTGAATGAAACCAAGACAGCAAGGCTGCGGCCCTTTGATCCCACCAGCTGAACGGAGCCATCGGGAGTTGATAGAAACACAAGGCTGTCATCCGACGCTGCCGGCCTCGTGCTGCTCCTGCTGAGAAACATGGCCTGTGGCTTGCAGGTTGCCTCCCCCCAAGGCCTGGGGGACCCTGCTAATTGAGCCCCCTTTGAAATTGCTTGGAAAAAAACAAATTCCAACTCCTTCCTTCCTTCCTCCTTTCTTTCCTTCCTTCCTTCCTTTCTCCACTCTTTCCTCCCTCCCTCCCCTCTTCTCCTTCTTTCCTTACTTCCAACTCATCTTTTCTTCCTTTCTTCCTCCCTCCCCTCCTCCCTCCTGTCATCCCCTTCCTTCACTTCCTCCTTTCCCTCCCTGCCTTCTTTACTCCCTTTCCTCTTCTCCTTCTTTCCTTCCTTCGTCCCTCCCCTCCCTCCCTTATTTCCTCCCCTCTTCTCCTTCTTTCCTTACTTCCCACCCATCTTTTCTTCCTTTCTTCCTCCCTCCACCTCCTCCTTCCTCTCCTCATCTCCTTCTTTCCTTCCTTCACTTCCTCCCTCCCCTCCCTCCCTTCTTTCCTCCCTCCCCTATTCTCCTTCTTTCCTCCCTCCCTCCCTCTTCCCTCCCTCCCTCCCTTCTTTCCTCCCTCCCCTCTCCTCCTCCTTTCCTTACTTCCTACCCATCTTTTCTCCCTTTCTTCCTCCCACTCCTTCCTCCATTCCTCCATTCCTCCCTTCTTCCCTCCCTCCCCTCTTCCTTCTTTCCTTCCCTCCTCCCTCCCTCCCCTCCCCTTTCCTTCTTTCCTCCCTCCCTCCCTTTCTTCCATCCTCCCTCCCTCCCATCTTCCCCTTCTTTCCTTACTTCCTCCCCATCTTTTCTCCCTTTCTTCCTCCCACTCCTTCCTCCATTCCTCCATTCCTCCCTTCTTCCCTCCCTCCCCTCTTCCTTCTTTCCTTCCCTCCTCCCTCCCTCCCTCCCCTTTCCTTCTTTCCTCCCTCCCTCCCTTTCTTCCATCCTCCCTCCCTCCCATCTTCCCCTTCTTTCCTTACTTCCTCCCCATCTTTTCTCCCTTTCTTCCTCCCACTCCTTCCTCCATTCCTCCATTCCTTCTTCTTTCCTTCCTTCCTTCCTTCACTTCCTCCCTTACTCCCCCCCATCCCTCACTTCTTTCCTCTCTCACTCCCTCCCCTCTTCTCCTTCTTTCCTTACTTCCTACCCCTTTTTTCTTCCTTTCTTCCTCCCCCCTCCCTCCCTCCCTCTCTCCCCTCCCCTCCTTCTTTCCTTCACTTCCTCCCTCCTTCTCTCCCTCCCTCTCTCGCCTGGTCTCAAATTGTCACAGGATTGGCACTAAATACTCAGCCACAAAGGTGTGCTAATGGATCTGCTGGTTTTTTTTTTTTTTTAAACATATCTAAGTGTGTTGCCTGAACTCAACCGCAAAGGAAGCCAACGCAGCTCCTGAGAGGGTCCATTCCATAGTCTCCTCGAAAGCCTTATCCAGCCTGTCTGATAAGCCCCTTCCTGGAAGCAGAGGCCCCTTCAGAAGGCCCTGTGGACAGTTGTCTTCAGACAAGATAACACAATGGTTCCGTGTACGAAGGCAGCTGATATCGGGAAAGGCGGCTTGTGTCTTGCCAATAATTCAGCGAGGCAGTAATAGATACAAGCCTGATGCGAACACTGCAGGGGTGGGGTTCCTGCCAGTTGCGACGTCTTCTAGAGAAGAGGTTCCACAAATCCACAGGGCCGTTTAGAACCGGTTCCAGCTCCCCCCCCCCACCCGTCCGCCCATCATCAAGAGGAAGAGCGAGAGGAGGAATTCTGGGAGTGGAAGTCCACTTCCAGAAGTCTTAACGCTGTCACGTTTGAACACCCCTGGAGGGTTTTTTCCCCTAAAGGATGAGGGGTGCAAGGGTCTTGTAATTTGACAGCTTTAAGACTTGTGTGCTTCAAATACCAGAGTTCCTGAGCCAACATTTTGGTTGCTAAGCAGGAGCGTTGTTAAATGAGTTTCACCACATTTTACAAGTTGGCCACGCCCACCCAGTCACATGACTGCCGAGCCACTCCCACCCGCTCACATGGCTGGCAAGCCACTCCCACAAAACAGGCCACACCTACAGAAGAGCTTCTAAAAATTTTTGAAAGCCACCACTGCACCACTGACAAGATCATGTGGGCAGAGATTAAACTTGGGCCAATAGATTTTCCTCTTTTCTATATCTTCAGCCAGGCTCCAAGGACCAAGGAATTCCAAGGCACTTGGAATTACAGACAGTTCTCGACGTAATGGCTACAACTGAGCCCAGACTCTTCTTAAAAACCTCCAGTGTTGGGGCATTCCCAACTTCTGAAGGCCAGTTGTTCCTCTGATTAATTGTTCTGACTGCCAGGAAATTTCTCCTCAGTTCTTGGTTGCTTCCAGAGGTGGCTTCCTATTCCTTTTCGTTGCTTCCAGAGGTGGCTTCCTATTCCTTTTCGTTGCTTCCAGAGGTGGCTTCCTATTCCTTTTCGTTGCTTCCAGAGGTGGCTTCCTATTCCTATTGGTTGCTTCCAGAGGTGGCTATCTATTCCTATTGGTTGCTTCCAGAGGTGGCTTCCAGAGGTGGCTTCCTATTCCTATTGGTTGCTTCCAGAGGTGGCTATCTATTCCTATTGGTTGCTTCCAGAGGTGGCTTCCTATTCCTTTTCGTTGCTTCCAGAGGTGGCTTCCTATTCCTATTGGTTGCTTCCAGAGGTGGCTATCTATTCCTATTGGTTGCTTCCAGAGGTGGCTTCCTATTCCTATTGGTTGCTTCCAGAGGTGGTTTCCTATTCCTATTGGTTGCTTCCAGAGGTGGCTTCCTATTCCTATTGGTTGCTTCCAGAGGTGGCTTCCTATTCCTATTGGTTGCTTCCAGAGGTGGCTTCCTATTCTTATTGGTTGCTTCCAGAGGTGGCTTCCTATTCCTATTGGCTGCTTCCAGAGGTGGCTTCCTATTCTTATTGGTTGCTTCCAGAGGTTGCTTCCTATTCTTATTGGTTGCTTCCAGAGGTGACTTCCTATTTCTATTGGTTGCTTCCAGAGGTGGCTTCCTATTCCTATTGGCTGCTTCCAGAGGTGGCTTCCTATTCCTATTGGCTGCTTCCAGAGGTGGCTTCCTATTCTTATTGGTTGCTTCCAGAGGTGCTTCCTATTCCTATTGGTTGCTTCCAGAGGTGGCTTCCTATTCCCCGCTGAATGTCGGAGGTTGCGCAGGAGTCGCACGCTGTGTGCGCCTATGCGCAATTGGCCCAGTTGCCTTAAAAACAGGTAAGGAACACGGGTGGGCCAAACGAGCCACCGTACCGATACGGTGGCCACGCCTCTTGACAACCATACCAGGCCATACCGGCTGGAACCCACCACTGATGGGGGATCCAATGCACATGGGCAAGAGACAGGGACTAGGGTGTGAGTATCGTTGTGCACATTGTGTTATAGGTGTGGGCGCTCCCGCTTTCGGCAGGCGATGACCAAAAGGTGAGTCATCCCTACTAACTCTTTTCTGATTTCCCACTTTCCTTCCCTCTCACTCAACCAAACACTTGCTGGATTCTGAAGAGCCCAGGAAATTATTTCGCATTAAACCAAGATGCATCCAGGACCTAGTTATTTGCGGGATCGTATCCTGCCCCATACATCCCTTTGGCCGATTCGCTCTCACAGAGAGGGACTTCTCCGGGTGCTGTCCACTAGGCAATGCCAGCGGGCGACGCCCAGGGGAAGGGCCTTCTCTGTGGCAGGCCCGACCCTCTGGAATGACCTTCCCCCTGACATTAGAACGACCACGGACCTCCGCTCCTTCCGCCAGAAACTCAAAACCCACCTGTTTCAACTAGCCGGCCTGGGCTAATACCATGCTTCCCGCCTCAGTTTGTAATTTTAAATTATGTTATTAGGTTTTAAGGTTAAGTTTTTAATTTTTATAAATTTGTACAGGGGATTATTTAATTCGATTTTAGTTTATATGTATTGTTGATTGTCATAATTTTAATTTTTTACCTGTACACCGCCCCGAGTCCCTTCGGGGAGAGGGGGCGGCCTAGAAATCCAATAAATGAATGAAATGAAATGAAATGATCCATTTCCCTTCGGAGCCCTTTTGATCGGATGTGGCACCATCAAGATTTTTAATTTTTTTCTAGTGCAGACACGCGCAATTCCGTAATGCACTTGACAGAAAGCTAGCGTCAGACCTTTTCAAAGCTATTACTTGAGATTCACTCTGGCACGAGCCAAAAAAAAAAAAAAAAGAAATTAAAAAAAAAAAAGTCTTACTTAGATTTTGCCCATGGCTCTAAATTTGCAATTGAGTTCTTTAAATGATGTGCAATGGAATCATAGGTGCTAATGAGTGAGGCTTAGTTAGCCAGGAGGCGTGAAGGAAAGAGGACAACTGGAAATATAAGCCAGCGTTGGTTTTCCTCGAGAAAAAAAAGATAAAAAAAAGTTAGGGGTGGCAGATATATCACTGGATGGTTGTTGTTGGGTTGTTTTTTGTTTTTTTAATAAGTCAAATTGTGTTTGAATAATGGCCTCGCAGGCAAGGAGAAAACAAGGCTGCGACTTCTCCAGCTGTAAAAACGTAGAAGTCTGGTCTCACATTTGCAGGATTTTGAAGGTCAAATGCCTGCAATCCAAGTCTTACTCATCCATATGGGCTAGAAATGCCACAATATGCAATCTTCACGCAGGCAGATTGTCTCCTGTAAATCTGTCCTTTTTTGTGACACGTTCAAAAAAAGTACCGTATTGGATAGATTATAAATCCATTCAAGAAAGAGGAGCGATAACGGGAGATGCCTGCCTTAGGAATGGGAGCGTGTGTGTGTGTGTGTGTGTGTGTGTGTGTGTGTGCAAGGAGAGACAGAGGCAACAGGTTTGGCTAAGTCAGCAACCTGAAACACTCCAAAGAGTCATTTGGACCTGTTTTCCCACAAAAGCCTTCCTGTGCCTGACTAGCGTATTTTGCAGGGTATAAGATGCACTGGAGTGTAAGACGCACCAATGGCACGGGTCCTAGCTATCTGCGTGATCGTATCCTACCCCACACATCCCTTCGACCGATTCGCTCACACAGAGAGGGACTTCTCCAGGTGCCGTCCACCTGGCAATGCCAACAGGCGGCTCCCAGGGGAAGGTCCTTCTCTGTGGCAGGCCCAACCCTCTGGAATGACCTACCCCCCCGAGCTTAGATCTACTACGGACCTCCGCTCCTTCCGTCAACAATTAAAGACCCATCTTTTCCAGCAGGCCGGCCTGGCCTAACCTAATCTACCGTACCAGCCTAGTTGTAGTAAATATTACCTAATTGGGTTTTTACGTTATAAATTTAAACGAGATATTTTAACACAGGGTAAAACATTTAATTTAGTTTTATTATTTATAATTGTTATATATGTATATGCTCTTAAATTCTTGTACACCGCCCCGAGTCTCTTTGGAGAGAAGGGGCGGTCAATAAATCCAAATAAATAAATAAATAAATAAATAAATAAATAAATAAATAAATAAATAAATAAATAAATAAATAAATAAATAAATAAATAAATAAATAAATAAATAAATAAATAAATAAATAAATAAATAAATAAATAAATAAATAAATAAATAAATAAATATTCGCACCATCACGGACCTGCACCTCTTCCGTCGGGAGCTCAAATCACATTTTTTCCAATCTGGCCGGCCTGGCTTAGAGTTTAATAATGTAAATTTAATTTTAATTCAGGGTTTTATAGTTTTAATCTTTGTAGCACAGTGATATTTATTTAATTCGGTTTTAAATTGTGGATTGTATTTATATGATGTGTATGCTGTTGTTTTCACTTTTTATCTTCTGTGCACCGCCCCGAGTCCCATTGTGGAGATGGGGCGGTATAAAAATTTGAAAATTAAATTAAATTAAATTAAAGTTTTGAAGAGGCAAATTAAAAAAATAATTATCAGACAGGGAAACCTCCCAAAAATGGCCCATTTTTTGTGAAAACAAGCCCGTTTTTTTTTTCTTTCAAAAAAAGGACATGAATAGTCCTTAGGAGGTTTGTAGAATGTTCCAGGAAGGGGAGGACAAGCAAGAAATGGCCCATTTTTTGTCAAAAAAGGGCATTAGGAAGCTTATAGAGTGCTCCTGGGGGCTGGGGGAGGGCAAATTTGAGCAAAAAACGGGGCAATTTTCCGCTCATTTTTGCCCTCCCCAGCCCCCAGGAGCTCTCTGAAAGCCTTCTACAAGCTATGCACGGCCATTTTGGTGAAGGGGGGGTGGGGGTTCAGGAGGCAAAAAAAATGCTGTATTCAGTATATGACGCACCCAGGTTTTCAGCCTCTTTTTTGAGGAAAAAAGGTGCGTCTTATACTCCAAAAAATACGGTATTTCCTGAGCGGCCACAGAACTAGCATATGTAGTTGAATTAAACGTTCTGTTTTCTTCTGCAACTTTTCTTTTCTTGCATTTATCCATGGTTGGCCTACTTGGAGTCGAAAAGCTCAATAAATCACATGACGGCAGGTATCCCACGCTGGGGATTGGAAGGCATATTTTGAGCCACAGGGATGAATATTTTGAAGGGATGAAAGAGCCACATGCGGCTCCAGAGCCACATGCGGCTTCAGGGCCACATGCGGCTCCAGAGCCACATGCCGCTCCAGAGCCGCATGCCGCTCCAGAGCCGCATGCCGCTCCAGAGCCGCATGCCGCTCCAGAGCCGCATGCCGCTCCAGAGCCGCATGCCGCTCCAGAGCCGCATGCCGCTCCAGAGCCGCATGCCGCTCCAGAGCCGCATGCCGCTCCAGAGCCACATGCTGGCCCCCGGGCCTAAGTCAATCTGCAAGGTGAAATGTGCAGGTAAACTTTGACCTACAATAGTTCACTGAGTGACCGCTCAAAGTTACAACGGCACTGAAAAAACAACAACAAGAAGACCATTTTTTTTCTACACTGCCAACCATTGCAACATCCCCATGGTCATCTGGTCAAAATTCAGAGGTTTGGAAACCGGTTCATATTTATGACGGTTTTGCAGGGTCGTAGGCTCCTGCGATCCCCTTTTGTGACCTTCTGACAAAGCAAAGTCGACAGGGAAGCCAGAGTCACATTAACAACCGTGTTACCACTTCGCAACTGCTTAACCGCTGTGTCAAGAAAAGTCACAAAATCTCCCTTAACAACCGTCCTGCTTAGCAACAGAAATTCTGGGCTCGATTGTGGCCCCCAGCTGAAGACTACCTTGTGTTACAATGTTTGAAACCTTTTCCCTGCTTCCTTTTCCGGTTAAAGAACTTAATTTCTGGGATCCTTCCGCAAACCAGAAACTGTCGGTTCCTTAATCATTCTAGCTGCTTCGTTTAGTTATTTACATCTCTGTCATGGCAAATGTATGCAGCGCGTTCCATCATGTACTATCATTTATGGGTTTTGTTTTATTATTATTATATGAAATACAAAGAAGAGAAGAAGAAAAAATGGGAAATTAAGGGAATGAATGGGAGACAGGAAAAAGGGGATGTGAGATACAAAGCGGGAGAGAAAAAGAAAGAAAAGAAAGCATTGACTTCTAGCTCTTCTTAACACAGGACAAGATAAACACACTCCAACCTCAACTTTTTGCTTTTACACACACACATTCATGTATGTATGTATGTATGTATGTATGTATGTATGTATGTATGTATGTATGTATGGTTGTTGTTGTTAGTTGCGAAGTCGTGTCCGATCCATTGCGACCCCATGGACAACGTTCCTCCAGGCCTTCCTGTCCTCTACCATCCTCTGGAGTCCATTGAAGCTCACGCCTTCTACTTCCATCACTCCATTCAACCCCCTCATTCTCTGTCGTCCCCTTCTTCTTTTGCCCTCCATCGTTCCCAGCATGAGGCTCTTCTCCAGGGAGTCCTTCCTTCTCATTAGGTGTTCTAGGTATTTGAGTTTCCTCTTCAGGATCTGGCCTTCTAAAGAGCACTCAGGGTGGATCTCCTCTAGGACTGACCGGTTGGATGGCCTTGCAATCCAAGGGACTCGCAGGAGTCTTTTCCAGCAACAGAGATCAAAGGCCTCCATTCTTTGGCGCTCAGCCTTCCTTATGGTCCAACCTTCACAGACACCCATTGCAGATGACAGATGGATAGATAGAGATAGATAGATAGATAGATAGATAGATAGATGGATGGATGGATGGATGGATAGATGATAGATGGATAGAGATAGATAGATAGATAGATAGATAGATAGATAGATAGATAGATAGATAGATAGATAGATAGATAGATAGATAGATAGATAATAGATAGATGGATAGATGGATAGATGGATAGATGGATAGATGGATAGATAGATAGATGATAGATAGATAATAGATAGATAGATAGATAGATAGATAGATAGATAGATAGATAGATAGATAGATAGATAGATAGATAGATAGATAGATAGATAGATAGCCATTCCTAGAAGATCAAACCTTTCTAATCCACAAAACCAAAGTCAAAGTGGGTATCACTTCTGGAATTTGTGCTTATGAAGATTTGGGGGTTTTTTTGTTTTGTTTTTCGGAAACTTTACCGTTCCAGACCAGGCTAAATTTCAGCTCACAGATCCAAGATCAGCAACCTGACGATTAAAAAACAACAACAAAAAACCACGGTCATTTTCACGCAGAACTGTGCCAATCCTTGTTGAAATAGGACGAGTCCCAGCAGGATAATTTCCCCTCGTAACGACAGGGAGAAAAAGATTTCATTTTATTAAAAACAAGACCAAAGCAACCCTGGATCATCGGTTCTCTCTTTTGTTTCTCTTGGGCTTTTGTGTTGTTGGGTTGTTGTTTTTTTCCTTGCCACGAAAGTGCTGGATATTACCTGAACGAGAAAAAAAACCGAGCGGCAGACCTTTGCGACAGAATGGGCATCTGCCAAGACAAAAATACCCAGCAAGCTTCTGGCGTTGGCACCGTGACAGTATCAGCAAGCTGTTTTTGCAAACGATTGCACAATGGATCCATTGCAAAGACGAGGGCTTGAATTAAGTACAGCTAGTAGAGACTGCAAAAGGGCTCCTGGGTAGGGGGTTGGGGTGGGGTGGGTGGGGGGCGGACGACTCACATTTTCAAAGTCACATCGACGGGCGGATGGGTGATGGCCAATGTCTTCAGAAGCGGTGCTTTTCAAAATCACACACCCCACAGAGATAAAATTGTCGTGCCCTCACCTGCGAACGCAGTATCGGTCCCCTCCTCTTCCTCCTTGTTCCTGCTCCCTCTTTCATTCTCTCTCTCCTCTGTCTTTTCGGTTCCTCGTTTACTAACTCGCAAGCTGCTGTTTGCCAATCTCAATGGAGCTCCGATGGGTGGAGGGCCAAGAGAAATGAGCCCAAATGATGAATGCAATCTTGACAGAAAATATGCTTTTTAGCAGGGACCGCATGTTGCCAACAGGCAATTAGCAGGAAAACTTGGGAGGTTTGAATGGCTGCAAAGCTGGGAAAATAAAATAAAATAATAATAATAAAAAAGAATACCTGATATTGTTCAGGACAGCTGCACGAGGTCGTATTTCATGCCTGTGAAATAAAATAATAATAAATACATACGTAAGCGGAAAATTGTTTCTATTATTGTTATTGATCATCACACAGTCACACAGTCAGACTGGGTTTGGCATTTCTGTCTACCTATCGAGCAGGGGTCGGTTCCTATACTGGTTGGTACCGGTTTGCTGTGCGTGCTTGCGTGCCAGCCACGCATTGCTGGCGCATGCGCAGTTCACTAAAAATTGTTCTGCGCATGCGCAGAAACATGCCAGCAACAGCATAAGAGATCAGGGAACCGGTTCAGGGGCGCGGCCAGCCTGGGTCACTGCCGATTCTGCGGCCCAGGTCACAATTCTACTACTGCTTCGGCTGAACTGGGCCGAACCAGGAACAACCCACCTCTGCTATCGAGTCCTTACCAAGGATTTGGGATAGGCAGATGTGGATGTTTGACAGATATCATTGCAGGATGTTGTTGTTGTTGATGTTGTTGTTGTTGCTATCTCTTTTATTCATTAAACATGAAACTCAGTCTATGAATATTTAACAATGTATCACAAATACCATTGACTGCTGTTAATGGTTGATATCTAGGCCAGCGTCCTAGATATACACTACAATACAATAACAGAGTTGGAAGGGACCTTGGAGGTCTTCTAGTCCAACCCCCTGCCTAGGCAGGAAACCCTATACCATTTCAGAAAAATGGCTCTCCAACATCTTCTTAAAGACTTCCAGTGTTGGACCATTCACAACTTCTGGAGGCAACTTGTTCCACTGATTAATTCACTGTCAGGAAATTTCTCCTCAATTTTAAGATGCTTCTCTCCTTGATTAGTTTCCACCCATTGCTTCTGGTTCTACCTCTGGTGCTTTGGAGAATTCCCTCTTCTTTGCGGCAAGCCTTGAGATATTGGAACACTGCTAGTCCTTCTTTTCATTAAACTAGACCTACCCATTTCCTGTTCTTCATATGTTTTAGTCTCCAGTCCCCTAATCTTCTTTGTTGCTCTTCTCTGCACTCTTTCCAGAGTCTCCACATCTTTTCTACATTGTAGTGACCAAAACTGGATGCAGTATGGCAAGGGTGGCCTTACCAAGGCATTGTAAAATGGTATTAACACTTCAAGTGATCTAGATTCTCTCCCTCTGTTGATGCAGCCTAGACCTGTGTTGGCTTTTTTGGCAGCTTTTTTGGCAGCTGCTGCCCACGGCTGGCTCCTATTTAAATGGTTGTCCACTAGGACTCCAAGATCCCTCTCACAGTTGCTACTATTGAGCAAGGTACCACCTATACTGTACCTGTGCATTTCGTTTTTGTTGCCTAAATGTAGAACCTTACTTTTTTCACCATTGAATTTCATTTTATTAGATACTGCCCAATGTTCAACCGAGCATCTTCTTAAAATATAGGATGCTCAGGGTTTTTTTTTTTACAGTCCCGCTGGTGTTATTGCCCAGAAGCTGCAATTTCTTGATGTGTTTTGGAAAATTCTTGGACATGGTAACAAGTGCCCCCATGACAATGGGTATCACTGTTACATGTTGCATCCATAATCGCTTAATTTCGATGGCCAGGTTAATAATAATAATAATAATAATAATAATAATAATAATAATAATAATAATAATAATAATAATAATAATAATAATAATAATAATAATAATAATAATAATAATAATAATAATAATAATAATAATAATAGCATTCTGACTCTAGAAAGGGTCACCCTGCTTGGAACTGCTTATATCCTCCGACGTTACCTTAACAGTTCCTAGGTCTTTGGTTAGGACTCGAGCTGTTGAGCTACCAACCAGCCCCAAAGGCTGTGAATCTCACCAAAGATTAACCACAGAATAATAATAATAGTAATAATAATAATAACGACATCTGGTCACAAAACACCTGGCATCTCAATTGTGGAAAAGAAAACAGGCTGGTGCATTGATATTGCAACACCCGATGATGCACGAATTGAAGAGAACCCGTTAGGGAAAAAATAATATATCCATATATCGCGATTTGCAATTTGAAGTTGAGCGTCTACTGAGAGGGGGGGATCAATGGTTGTACCAATAGGAATAGAAGCCCTTGGAGCAATACCCAAAGGGCTGCCTAGGAGATACCTGGAAAGGTTGAACTTCTCAGATCTGACTATCCTGACTTTGCAAAAGAAAATAAACCAAAACCACCTTACTCGGAACTGCTTAGATGTACTCAGACGTTACCTTAAACCAGAGGTCCTTGGTTAAGACTTAAACCGTTAAGAAGTGGTGGGTTTTTTTTTACCAGTCCCAGACTGCGAAACGGAAGGAAGATTAACCACCACAATGGAGCAAGCAGTCAAACGGGACAGAAAATAAGCAAATTCGTTCCGACTCATCCTTGTCATCAATTTTTCCCTTCTTCTTGCATTCATTTCATTTCCTCTCTTCTCCCCTCCCTCCCTCCCTTCCGGTCCTTCCCTCCCTTGCGATCGCTCGGTACAGGGAGCGGTGCACAGGGAAAAATTAAAACACATAAAATATATATACAAAAATAAAAGGTTGCAATATTTCATGATTTTTTCCTCGTTTTGGATAGAGGTAAGTCATAGTTTTTACATAATGACCAGTGGACAATGCTGGCTAAGAAAGGGAGATGAGCAGCGCCCCCTAGAGTTGGATGTGACTGGCACAAGGGAAACTTTTACCTTCGTCTATTATTCCCTTGGGGTTCGATTGAGCACATAAAAGGAATGCCTGAGCAGGGTGGGAGAGATGAAAAAGAAGAGAAGGTCTGAAGGAATCCAATGGACGGATGCCAGACATTTGATTGATTGATTGACTGATTGATTGATTGATTGATGCAGTAATTTCTTGGATTTCTACCACAAACCCTAAAGTGGCCAGCATAAACAAAACCCCTAAATCCCCCCCAAAAACCAAAGATCGAAACCCACATTCGAATGTTTTAACTTTTTAATCCTGGCGTCAACCCCTGGGCAAGTTGCTCTTTTGGACATTCTAATCATCAATGGAGTATATGGGGAGAAGGGAAAGGAATGGAGCCTGTAGCAAGGAAGAGGAGGACGTTATCAGCCCTGAGATCTGTTCTGAATGAAAGCACCTTCTCCCCCCCCTCCTCCTCCTCCTCCTTGTCACCTTCTTCTCCTCTTCCTCTTCCTCCTTGTTGTCTCCTCCTCCTCATCTTCTCCTCGTCGTCGTCTCCTCCTCCTCCTCGTTGTCTCCTCCTCCTTCTGCTTCTCCTTGTCTTCTTCTTTTTCCCATCCTCCTTCCCCTTGTCTCCTCCTCCTCCTCCACCTCCTCCTTGTCATCTTCTTCTCCTCCTTCTCCTCCTTCTGCTTCTCCTTGTCTTCTTCTTTTTCCCGTCCTCCTTCCTCTTGTCTCCTCCTCCTCCTCCTCCTTGTCATCTTCTTCTCCTCCTTCTCCTCCTTCTGCTTCTCCTTGTCTTCTTTTTCCCGTCCTCCTTCCCCTTGTCTCCTCCTCCTCCACCTCCTCCACCTCCTCCTTGTCATCTCCTCCTCCTCCTTGTTGTCTCCTCCTCCTCCTGCTTCTCCTTGCCTTCTTCTTTTTCGCCTCCTCCTTTTCCTTCTCTTCTTCTTCTCCTTCTTTTTGTCTCCTCCTCCTCCACCTCATCTTCTTCTCCTCCTCCTCCCTGTCGTCTCCTCCTCCTCCTCCTCATCTCCTCCTCCTCCTCCTTCTGCTTCTCCTTGTCTTCTTCTTTCCCCCCTCCTTCTCCTTGTCTCCTCCTCCTCCTCCTCCCACCCCAATCTGGTTGCACACCAGGGATGAAGAGAGGAGAAATTGCGCCCCACAGTTTTTGCCTTTCACTCTTTCTGATCCAGGACCATTCCTGTCAAAAGCAATGATTCTCCGTAGATGGGGGGTATTTTTTCCCAGAGATGGAGCTAAAAAAAATATCCCAGGACTCC
Source organism: Rhabdophis nuchalis (assembly GCA_039707465.1). Lineage (NCBI taxonomy): Eukaryota > Metazoa > Chordata > Lepidosauria > Squamata > Natricidae > Rhabdophis > Rhabdophis nuchalis. Next base: position 10,935,964 of record CM077648.1, on the reverse strand, counting down.
AAAACCTGAACTTGGCACTCAGCCCGTAACCTGAGGAAATCAGCTGGCGCAGGGTGGCCCAATTATGGCTCCAGAGCTGGTCTCGTGGAATCCCTGAGCTTTGCCGAGTCCGCTCCGCCTCCCTCCAGCTCCCATTTTAGACCATTACCGTCGAATCAATCATTTGTCCGAAGGGAATAGCGTGTTGCGATTTCTGTCTGTGGAAGAAGAAGAAGGAGGAATCTCTCTGCAGGCAGGATGTCAAGCTGGGCCTCGAAGACTGGAACTGACAAACAGCCAGTCTCTATAGGCCGTCAATTACTTCGAGCTAAAATGGCAGGCTGCTTTCATAAGGAGGGCAGCTTGGGGCACCTTGGAAACGGGCCTCAGCCGACCTGCCAGGATCCAAGCCGAAAGGAGAACCAGTAAGGAGAAGCCGTGGGCAGCAGCTGCCAAAAAAGCCAACCCAGTTCTAGGCTGCATCAACAGAGGGATAGAATCAAGATCACATGAAGTGTTAATACCACTTTGGTAAGTGTGTGGCTTGGTAAGGCCACACTTGGAATACTGCATTCAGTTTTGGTCGCCATGATGTAGAAAAGATGCGGAGACTCTAGAAAGAGTGCAGAGAAGAGCAACAAAGATGATTAGGGAACTGGAGGCTAAACCATATGAAGAATGGTTGCAGGAGCTGGGTAGGTCTACTTTAATAAAAAGAAGGATTAGGGGAGACATGATAGCAGTCTTCCGATATCTCAGGGGCTGCCACAAAGAAGAGGGAGTCAAACTATTCTCCAAAGCACCTGAGGGCAGAACAAGAAGCAATGGGTGGAAACTAATCAAGGAGAGAAGCAACTTAGAACTGAGGAGAAATTTCCTGACAGTTAGAACAATTCATCAGTGGAACAGAAGTTGCCTCCAGAAGTTGTAAATGCTCCAACACTGGAAGTCTTCAAGAAGATGTTGGATAGCCATTTGTCTGAAATGGTATAGGGCTTCTTGCCTAGGCAGGGAGTTGGACTAGGTGACCTCCTGTCTTATTTTGGGGAAAACACAGTACTTTAAAAGCAACTCTCAAGTTTTTAAAAAATGTTTTCTTTTTTATAGCAATAAAACACCCCAAAACACCTCCTCATTGTAGAGAGATGTCTGAAAACAGGAGGGGCCTACTGGGGACCTTATGGCAGGAGTCTCCAACCTTGGCAACTTTAAGTCTGGAGGACTTCAGCTCCCAGAATTCTCCAGCCAGCAAAGCAAAGCTGGCTGGAGAATTCTGGGAGCTGAAGTCCTTCAGACTTAAAGTTGCCAAGGTTGGAGACCCCTGCCTTATGGTATCTTAACTAGGCAGGATATTAACTTGTCGTCTATTGGATCATAGCAGTGGTGAAATTCAATTTCCCTACTCCTGGGGGAAGGATACTGCAGAATCTCGATTCCACCCCACTCTGGGCCCAGCCAGAGGTGGTATTTGCCGGTTCTCCGAACTACTCAGAATTTCCACTGCCAGATCGACAGAACCTGCTGAATTTCACCCCTGGATCATAGTTGCAAATGGGTCATTGTTTTGTAGATATTTGCTTACTTAAGCCAATCAACAGGAAATCTGTGGGAGTGTCCATACACACATCAATGGGATTTAACATGTTTCTTCAACACCCTAAGCCCCTATGGCAGGGGTGTCAAATTTGTGGTGTCATGTTGTTGTCACGTGAGATATCACGTGACTTTTACCCCCTTTGCTAAAATGGGGTGGGACTTCCTTCCTTCCTTCCCTCCTTCCTGCCTTCCCTCCTTCCCATATTCTTCCTTCCTTCCTCTTTCCTGTCTCCTTCCTTCTTTCCCATATTTTTCCTGCCTTTCTCCTTCCTTCCTTCCCTTCTCCCCTCCTTCCCATATTCTTCCTGTCTTTCACTTTTATTTCCTTCTTTCTTTCCTTCCTTCCCATATTCTTCCTTCCTTTCTCTTTCCTTTCTCCTTCCTTCTTTCCCATATTTTTCCTGCCTTTCTCCTTCCTTCCTTCCCTTCTTCCCTCCCATATTCTTCCTGTCCTTCACTTTTATTTCCTTCCTTCTTTCCTTCCTTGCCATATTCTTCTTCCTTTCTCTTTCCTGTCTCCTTCCTTCTTTCCCATATTTTTCCTGTCTTTCTCCTTCCTTCCTTTTTTCCCTCCCTCCCTCCCTCCCTCCCTCCCTCCCTCCCTCCCTCATGGTTTCTGTTCATTTATTTTATTTTCCTTTTTTCTCTTTCCTTTCTTCTTTGTCTGTCCTTTTCCATTCTTTTCTTCTTTTTCACATTTATCATATATTTCTTTGAGTGTATTTATGATATATGTAAAATCTTCTAATAAAAAAAATATTTAAAAACTTCCCAACTTTGCATCGATAAACTTTTAATCCATAAAACAAACATTTTTTTTAAAAAAATCTTCATTTTTCCAACTAAAAAGAAGCCAGTGATCATATATCCGTATATGAAACTTGCTAATGTCTAGGGAAATGTTTTACATTCTAGATAAAGTTACTTTATTATTATTACTATTATTATTCCATGAAGAGCTGCTCTTAAGCCATCACACCATAACAGGCAATCTTGTTTGACTTACAATGATTAATCCAGTCCCAGTTCTGGGAGATGCTAGATAAAATAAAATATCCCTCTGCAAAGAACATTGAACTGATGTTCTGATAGTTCCTCAGAGGTAAAACAAATACACTATTTCTCTATAGAGAACGTTTTTAATTATAATTCCATTTTGATCAACAGTGCCATGAAGGTCATCTCATTACCCCTAAAATTACATTTCCTAACCTTATCATAATATGGTGTGATTGAAAATCTGATCCCAATGCTGGGAAAACAGATTAACAGAGCTGGAAGGGACCTTGTAGGTCATCTAGTCCAACCACCCCCACCACCCCCAAGCAGGAGACCCTACACCGTTTCTGACAAATGGCAATCCAGTCTCTTCTTGAAAGCTTCTAGGGATGAAGCTCCCACAACCTCTGAAGGCAACTTCTGTTCCATGGGTTGATTGTCCTCACTGTCGGAAAATGTCTCCTTATTTCTAGGTTGAATCTCTCCTTGTTCAATTCCATTATTCCTTGTCTGGCCTTTGGGTTCTTTGGAAAATAGGTTGACCCCTCCCTCTCTGTGCAGCCCCTCAAGTTTAACCTTACTTTAAAAAAAAAGTCTTTAATATAATGTTCATAATCATACATCAGAAGTTCACAAGTGACTCACTCCTCCCAAAAAGTCACACAACTCCATTGTTGTGCATGAATACATTCTTAAACGATGACGTACTTAGTCTGTCATGTTTGAAGAGGACCTTGACATGTAACGCATTGTGGGCTGTCCACGGTGTGTCCGCAGGTAAGGCCTCTACGGGCACGGAATGTTCTGCTACATGTCGGGCAGATCGGTGTGGGCACCATTAATGCAGCATTTGCAGCTCTGGCTTTGCGGAGTGCTCGCTTCTCTTGTGCTACGATTGATCTTCTATCTTCAGATGTCTGGCAGCCTTGGTGGATCAATGTGCTGTCAGGCCTACAGCCATCTTCCTTTTGGAGCTTTGGCCTGCCACACTTTCTATTATTTTACTATGCCATTTCTATTGTGGGGAAAATGGGAGGGGGGATTGTATGGAGTTAGATGCTATGTAGCCAAAACAAAATTCCTTTCTAGAAAACCAAGGTCATCCTTTGTATCTGCACCTATGCATCTGACCGGAACTGGATGGATGGAACTGCCAGCATGGCAGTGGGAGATTGGACCATGGGATGGACTTGTGGGTGTGGGGGCAAGATCTTTCAACTGGGTGGGAAAAACCGGGGAGCTTTCAGATTCGGGTTTTCCCAGATGTGCCAACATGACTCTCTTAATAAATTGGAGCTTTGAGGAATACTTTGCCTTGGACTCTGATTTATTTTTGGATGCTATTTGGAACCCTGACAACAATGTTTCAGGATCCAATCTGGGTCGGTCAAGTGGACCAGAGGTTTTGTCTTCCCAGCTTTCGGCTTTGTGCTGGAGCTCATCCTCAGGGAACATCTCTCTACCAAAATCTGTCATACTTTAGCGACCTATTGCTTAATGAGTCACATTCTGGTGAGAGAGAGAGAAGTTCCCTGAGGATGGGCTCCAGCATGAGTCCAAAAGCTTGGAAGACTAAACCTCTGTTCTGGTGATCGACCCTGACTGAGCTCTATAGGGTGCCGTTTCAAAATTCCACACTTTCTCACCTTGTAGTCATGATGGCCAAAGATGAAGGAGGAGATTTGCATTGGATTTATGTCATTTAGGTCAATTCCTGTATCCTCTTCTTGGCAAAATCCATAGTGGCGCAATGGTTAGAGTACAGTACTGTGGGCTACTTCTGCTGACTGCCAACTGCCTGCAATTTGGCAGTTCGAATCTCACCAGGTTCAAGGTTGACTCAGCCTTCCATCCTTCCGAGGTGGGTCCAATGAAGACCCAGATTGTTGGGGACAAGAGGCTGACTCTGTAAACTGCTTAGAGAAGGGTATAAAAGCACTGTGAAGCAATATATAAGTCTAAGTGCTACTGCTATTGCTATTAGGTAAAAGTAAAGATTCCCCCACACATGCGTGCTAGTCATTCCCGACTCTAGGGGGTGTTGCTCATCTCTGTTTCAAAGCCGAAGAGCCAGTGCTGTCCGAAGACGTCTCCGTGGTCATGTGGCCGGCATGACTAAACGCCGAAGCTGCACGGAACGCTGTTACCTTCCCACCAAATATGGTTCCTATTTTTCTACTTGCATTTTTTACCTGCTTTCGAACTGCTAGGTTGGCAGAAGCTGGGACAAGTAACAGGAGCTCCCTCCATTACGCGGCGCTAGGAATTTGAACCACTGAACTTCCAACCTTTCTGATCGACAAACGCAGCATTTTAGCCACTGAGCCACCGCGCCCCTTAATTGCTATTAGTTACATTAATAAAACCAAGATAGAGAATGAGGATTAGCTGTATTGAAATTCAACTGTTTTTACCATGAATGTGCCACCCATAAATGCAAAAGAATTAAGGATGCGAGAATGAGTCGTACATATCAATGCACATCATTTCACTTTCGAATATCTCAATCATTTTTTGAAAAATGCCTGAACATTTTTCGTTAGAATTTTTAATGTTTCCTCCTGTTAGAAACGAAAGTGCGCTTCTTTGGGGAATGACAAGATTAGCAGCCGTGTTCTGAAGAAGTTAATCAATAGGAGGGTTCTATTTTATAGATCTTAGACTGAAGATAATCAGTGATTAAAACACTTACAGCTGACTGCCGATGGGACTCCTGGCTCCCGTTAGTGCTAATAAGATTTAGGATAAGGTCAAAAAGTGGTGTACTTTTTAGAAATGTCTTTGTGAAAAGTTCTTGTATTGACAAGACTTTTCTGAAATCTACATTTGGTGGGAATATGTCAGGAGGAGAAAAACCACTGACGGCAGGGGACAATAGTGATTTTGCAGGAACGAAAGGCATTTAAAAAAAAAAATCAAACATTAATTCTCTCTTTCATCTAAGCTAAAACTAATATTTCTGACTGATTCTTTCTCTGAGTTTTCTAGAAACATATTCCCATGCAGGTGACCAAATGACTTTGTGATATAGAAACAGGGGTGGGTTCCTGCCAGTTCTAAGCTCTTCTCTAGAAGAGGTTCCACAAATCTACAGGACCATTTAGAACCGGTTCCAGCTCCCTCCCTCCGCCCATCCGCCCATCATCAAGAGGAAGAGCGAGAGGAGGAATTCTGGGAGTTGAAGTCCACAAGTCTTAAAGCTGTCAAGTTTGAACACCCCTGGGGTTTTTCCCCCCTAAAGAGTTAGGGGTGCAAAGGGTCTTGGAACTTGACAGCTTTAAGACTTGCGTGCTTCAAATGGCAGAGTTTCTGAGCCAGCATTTTGGTTGCTAAGCAAGAGCGTTGTTAAGTGAGCTTCACCACATTTGACAAGTTGGTCATACCGACCCAGTCACATGAATGCCAAGCCATGCCCATTCGGTCACATGGCCGGCAAGCCACTCCCACCCAGTCACTTGGATGGCAAGCCACTCCCACCTGGTCACCTGCCTGCAAAGCCACTCCCACAAAGCAGGCCACGCCTACAGAAGAGGTTCTAAAAAAATTTGAAACCCACCACTGCATAGAAGTCATCCAATCCATAAATTAGATGTCACGCCTATTTTAGTTCTGGGTTTCTCTCCTCCCTGTTATCTGATTTAAGCAAAACTAAAAATTTATTCTGATTTTAACAGAAGGTGAGGTGCGTGTTTTTTTTAAAGAAAAGGTAGCAGCTAAATTGCAAGTCTGAAGGTAGCAATCCCCACTGTTGATTTTAAATACCTGATACTTTTAGAAAAGACTCTGGAAAGAGTGCAGAGAAGAGCAACAAAGAGGATTAAGGGACTGGAGACTAAAACATATGAAGAACGGTTGCAGGAGCTGGGTATGTCTAGTTTGATGAAGAGAAGGACCAGGGGAGACATGATAGCAGTCTTCCGATATCTCAGGGGTTGCCACAAAGAAGAGGGAGTCAAACTATTCTCCAAGGCACCTGGGGGCAGGACAAGAAGCAATGGGTGGAAACTAATCAAGGAGAGAAGCAACTTAGAACTAAGGAGAAATTTCCTGACAGTTAGAACAATTAACCTCTTGAACAGCGTGCCTCCAGAAGTTGTGAATGCCCCAACCCTGGAAGTCTTTAAGAAGATGTTAGATAGCCATTTGTCTGAAATGGTATAAGGTTCCTGCCCACGCAGGGGGTTGGACTAGAAGACCTACAAGGTCCCTTCCAACTCTGCTATTGTATTGTATTGTATTGTATTGTATTGTATTGTATTGTATTGTATTGTATTGTATTGTATTGTATTGTATTAAAATTTGTAAAAATGCATCTGATCCTAGGCCAGTGATGGCTAAATCTTTTGTCGTCCATGCCCAAAGTGCGGACCCGCCCATACCCAAAATGCAATGCATATGTGTGCCCCTGTGCATGTTTGCAGGACCCTCCCCCATGCCCCATTTTGGGCCTAGTAGGCCCCCCTGCAGCCTCCTGGGGCCAAAAATGGACTGTATTTTTGCTTTAACTCCCCCCTCCATGCTCTGTCCTGCATGCGCATACCCCCCATGTTAGCACATCTCCTGCTTACGCCCCACCTCCCATGCAGAGATCCAAAAATCACCTGGCCGGTGGGAGGAATGCACGCATGCGCGATGGAGCTGAGCCGGGGCGACAGCTCATGTGCCCACAGGCAGGGTTCTGCATGCCACAGGTTCGTCATCCTAAGCTAATAATTGTTGAGTAATTTTAGTCTTGATTTTAATATATTTTTGAAAGTTTAGCTCGACAAGGAAGAGGGTGTTGATTTACCCTCAGTTAATTTATTCTCAGTAGCCCCTGTGGGCAGGACAAGAGGCAATGAATGGAAACTCATGGGAGGGAGATCCAACTTGGAAATAAGGAGGAATTTCCTGACAATGAAGCAATGGACAGCTTGCCTCCTGCAATTGTCCATCACTGGAGGTTGTCATGAAAAGGTTGGACAACATTTGCCCAAATGGTATGAAAACTTCTACCTTGGGGAGGAGATTGAACTAGAAGACCTCCAAGGTCTCTTCCAACTCTATGATTCTTGCATTCTTGGAAGAAGAAGAACCAACAAATGGCTTTGGAGATTCTCAGTCATCCAGGTCATGGTTGTCCCAAAAGTGCTGAAGAAGCTTCTTGGATGAGAAGCAAAACATCTTCAAAAAAACCCAGAAAGTTCAGTTGCCGCTTGAAAAAAACACTTTTGGGACAACCAACAAATTAATCGTAAGAGAAGTGACAGATTTTAGAGTCAATAGATACTTGCCCAACGATAGCGAAGAAGTGACAATAAATCTATTTTAGATGTGCTAAAACCAGTGGTGGGATTCAGCCGGTTTGCACCTATTCGGGAAAACCGGTTGTTAACTTTCTAAGCAGTTGGGAGAACCGGTTGTTGGAAGAAATCTCATTTTGGTTTTTTTCCACTTTCCAGGGCTAATCCTGTAAGGAAGGCAGGAAGGAAACACTCTGGCGTTGTTTCTAGCCTCATCTTTATTGCCCTGCTTACAGAAACCACCTCTCTGGTTAACCCTTATTTCATTGTAACAGCTAAGGTGAAGCGCCCATCGACATGAGTGACATTGCGTTGGCCACACCCACCCAGTCACATGACCACTGAGCCCTGCCTATCCAGCTGGTCATTAAGGCAGAGAACTGGGGAGTTTAACACTGTTTCCATAGCTGTCATTCTCTCTTCCAATCCTAGATTTCCTGGTTGTTTTTTGGAAGCCATGGTGAGCTGTTTAAATCAGTGCCACTAAAATGGCGTTTTTTGGGTGCGGCCGCTGGAGCAAGTCAGGAGAAGAAAGTTCCAATCACAATTGTAAAAAGTTATAGAGCCCAGAAGAGAAGCAATTTTCCTGGGGGAAGATTCAGGGGGGACGGAGGGGGCCACGGCCCCGCCCGTTGGGGGCCAGGAAGGAGAACAAGAAGACACAATTGCCAAGAGACTTAGATCTAAAAAATGACTTTTATTTTTATTTTTATTAATACAGTATAATTTTTGTCTGGATGTTTGTACACGACTGCCAGCATAGAATTCAGAATTTATATGTATGCATTTATTTTCACCTTGTTGTATTATTGAAAAATGCATTACCAATGTATTGTTAAGAAGCCCGGGAGGGCCAACGTTCCCGACGTGAAAGTTCTCAAAATATCTTTTTAATTCACCTTACCCTACCCTTTTTTGTTAAAAAATTTGTAAAACTCAATAAAACTTTTTCTATATATAAAAAAAAAAAGGCAGAGAACTGGTTTTTAAATTATTTGAACCCCATCACTGGCTAAAACCATTTAGCAATTCCTGTTTAATGCTTGTCAACAAACACCGATCTTCTAACTTTCATTCTGCTCGAATAAGCAACACAAACAGTTAAGACTTACAACATTCTGCAACCAGAAAGTGGGTCCAGGGCGGTTTAACAGCAGCGGATAAAATGTTTCCTGTTTGATTTTTATTAACTGATTGACATGAATTAATGCATTAGGATATTTGATTGTGTCATAAAATGTGTATATGAACATCATGATTCAATTTAATGTAGCCATTACTGCTTGATGTGCCATTATATTAGACTAAATTAAAAGAGTTATATGGGGAAAAAATTACAATTAAAAGACTCAAAATTGATTACATTCATAACTTAGTGGTAGAGACTCATTCTTATTAATATTTGGGCGAATGATCATAAAACTGTGAACAAACAATAGGGGCTATTTGTGAGTGAGCAAAATTCAAGCAGTGAGACCGAACAGTAGAAAGATTATACTGGTGAAACTCAATTTTTTTTACTACCGATTGGGCATGGGAGGGAAGGATACTGCAAAATCTCCATTCCCTCCCCACACCAGGGGGAAGGATACTGCAAAATCTCCTTTCCCTCCCCACACCAGGGGAAGGATGCTGCAAAATCTCCATTCCCTCCCCACACCAGGGGGAAGGATGCTGCAAAATCTCTATTCCCTCCCCACACCAGGGGGAAGGATGCTGCAAAATCTCTATTCCCTTTCCACTCCAGGGGGAAGGATGCTGCAAAATCTCCATTTCCTCTCCTCTCCAGGGGAAAGGATGCTGCAAAATCTCTATTCCCTCTCCACTCCAGGGGGAAGGATGCTGCAAAATCTCCATTCCCTCTCCACTCCAGGGGAAAGGATACTGCAAAATCTCTATTCCCTCCCCACTCCAGGGGAAAGGATGCTGCAAAATCTCTATTCCCTCTCCACTTCAGGGGAAAGGATACTGCAAAATCTCTATTCCCTCACCACACCAGGGGAAAGGATGCGGCAAAATCTCCATTCCCTCTCCACTCCAGGGGAAAGGATACTGCAAAATCTCTATTCCCTCTCCACTCCAGGGGAAAGGATGCTGCAAAATCTCTATTCCCTCTCCACTCCAGGGGAAGGATACTGCAAAATCTCCATTCCCTCCCCACTCCAGAGGAAGGATACTGCAAAATCTCCATTCCCTCTCCACTCCAGGGGAAAGGATACTGCAAAATCTCCATTCCCTCTCCACTCCAGGGGAAAGGATGCTGCAAAATCTCTATTCCCTCTCCACTCCAGGGGAAAGGATACTGCAAAATCTCCATTCCCTCCCCACTCCAGGGGGAAGGATGCTGCAAAATCTGTATTCCCACCCCATTCCAGGGGGAAGGATACTGCAAAATATCTATTCCCTCCCCACTCCAGGGGAAAGGATACTGCAAAATCTCCATTCCCTCCCCACTCCAGGGGAAGTAGGGTGGGAATAGCCCAAATGACTTTGACTCGGTCTATCCAATGTGAAGAGGAAACATGCCAGCAGTTTGGGGAGTGGCATCAAGATGACCCTGCCCACCCAGTTGGCCATGCCCAATGAGCAGTGTCAAGCTGGCCATGCCCACTCAGTTGGCCACACCCACCGAGTTGGCCAGGCCCCCTCCCCCCCGAGGTCAACCACAGCCCTGATGCGGCCCTCAATGACGCCCTTGGAGTAGGGCATCACTCCTTACAAAGCTCTTCCAATCTTCAGTTGAACATATGATGCTGACATTTTTGGGATGCTACACGATATGTTTTTGTTTGGTCTTCCACTGTCTGCTGGAGTTCGCCCGAACTCATCTTCATGGTGTCGGTGACACTATCTAACCATCTCATCCTCTGCCATTCCATTCTCCTTTTGCCTTCCACTTTTCCCAACATCTGGGTCTTTTCTGAAGAGTCCTTTCTTTTCATTAGGTGGCCAAAGTATTTGAGCCCAAGAACAGCCAGAGTTGCTTTCCTGATTGGATATCCAGGGGTGGTTTTCACTTCCTTTCCTTACCAGTTCGCAAATGTGAGCGCATGAGCGCCATGTATGCATGCACTCGGCCTTCTGCAATGCACTTTGATTGCGCTTGCAGCTGGCACGCATGTGCATGATGTCAACATTCCAAATATCATCCAAAATTCAATCAGAGTCCAAGGCATAGCTCTCCTCAAAGTTCCAATTTAATAAGAGAGACACGTTGGTACAAATTGTGGAGACCCGAATCTGAAAGCTTCCTGGGTTTCCACCCAGATGAAAGTTCAAAACACCCACAAGTCCATCACATGGTCCAATCTTCCACTACCATGCTGGAATCTCCACCCATCCACTTCCGGTCAGGTGCAGAGACAAAGGATGACCTTGGTTTTCTAGAAAGAATTTTGTTTTGGCTACATAGCATCTAACATCCAACTGGGTGGGTGTGGCCAGCTTGACACTGCTCACTGGGCATGGCCAACTGGGTGGGCATGGTCATCTTGACGCCACTCCCCAAATTGCTGGCATGTTTCCTCTTCACATTGGGTAGACCGAGCCAAAGTCATGTGGGTTATTGCCACCCCACTTCCCCTGGAGTGGGGTGGGAATAGAGATTTTGCAGTATCCTTCCCCTGAAGGTGCAAAAGGAAGATGGCTGCAGACCTGACAGCACGTTGATCCACCAAGGCTGCCAGATACCTGAAGACAGAAGGACAATCACAGCACAAGAGAAGCGAGCACTCCGCAAAGCCAACGTGGCAAACGCTGTGACAATGGTGCCCACACATGATTGTCCAACATGTAGCAGAAATTCCGTGCCCGTATAGGCCTTGCCAGCCACCTGCGGACACACCGTGGAGAGCCCACAATGCGTTAGATGTCAAGGTCCCCCATTGGAAAATAAATAGGCGGAATCGTGCAATGGACAGCAAGAGATATGTTGCTTAAACCACACAAAAACTCTAAAACACTGATAGTAGAAAAAATAAATAGTCTTTACTCTTGATGTAACTAAAATACTTCTTCCAAACCGTGATACTAACTCCTCTAACAATAAACAGTCCTTCATCAAAAACACAGTTATCTTACAGTCAGTCAAAACAATGATTCTTCTTCCGTCTTCAGTTTCAGCTCCTTCCTCAGTGGCAATCAAAAAGCAAGGAAAGTTTCCAGCTGCCTTTTATGATTGAGCTGGGAAGCACAGCCAATCAGATTCTGCATAGTCTTTAAAATTACTTATACCCTTTAATAATCCTGGCTTATGTATATTGCCCACCCAACATCAGGATAATTATCCTAACACTCTTCAAACATGACGGACTAACACCATCATTGAAGAATGTATTCATGCACAACAAATGGAGCTGTGTGACTTTTCGGGAGGAGTGAGTAACTTGTGAACTTCCACTGCCACGCTGGCATCTCCATCCATCCACTTCCAGTCAGGTTCAGAGATGCAGAGACAAAGAATGATCTTGATTTCTAGAAAGGAATTTTTTTATTTTGAAAACAAATACATTCTACTCCTTATTATTCCTTCTCCCAGTTCCCCACTAATGAAACAGCATAGTAAAGAAAGAGAGAGTGTGTCAGACCAAAGATCCCAAAAGGAACATGACCGCAGGCCTGCGCGTGGCTTGAATGTGCCTAAATAGGATGGCATAGAACTAGCGCAGGTGGGAGGGTGTGATTTCCACTACCAGTTGGGCCGAACTGGGCCAAACTGGCTGAATACCATCTCTATGGATCTCCTTGAAGTCCAAGGGACTCTCAAGAGCCTTCTCCAACACCGCAGTGTGAAAGCATAATGCGTACAGTCTACAAAGGGGCGCTGGTCATGTGCGGCCTGCAAGTCACAATGTGTGACTTCTTCTCAACTCTGAGCCTGCTCCTTGCCTTGCTTGCTTTTCTTCCTGTGGGCCCCTGCGACTTTTAATTGGCAGAAAGAAAAACTTGTGTGATCTATTAACTTACTTTTTCAACAATTAAACTAATTGTTATACAGCACGAGATGGAAAAGAAGTAAATACTGTACAGTCTCTAATCCTAGAGGGAGTGTTAATCAAAACAAAATTATGTTACATTATCCGAGCTGTCAATATTAATTTTAATCTCATTTGCAGCTAGAGCAAATCCTGTAACAGCATAAATAATATATTGGGATTTATTTCCTAATAGGAGCTTTGATTGTTCAGTTACAAGCAAATGAGATAAATTAAACCCAGGAAGAAGAGGTGCGATCCAAACCAAGCCTTAATGAGAAAATAAGGGACTTTTTAAAGATCTCTGGAAACAATTTTTGCAAAGACCTCAAAAAACAAAAGTTAGTTTTTATCTCGGTATTAATCTGACTACTTTCAGGTTTGAATCTGAGTTATAAGTAGCTCTTGGAAGGGGGGTCCATAATAATTTTGAATGGGTCATAAGTCAAGTAGTGTATATTTTTGGAGGAACATCAGCCAAAAATGCCACCAGGAGAACATTTGCTCTTTATCTCTGAGTCAATTTTGTCTCCTTCTGGTTCTCTTCCTCTTTTTACTACAGGTAATCCACAATTTAGGGATGTGGTGGCTCTGTGGTTAAGACGCTGATCTGGTTGATCAGAAAGGTCTGCAGTTTGGTGGTTCGAATCCCTAGCGCCACGTAGCGGAGTGAGCTCCTGTTACTTGTCCCAGCTTCTGCCAACCTAGCAGTTCGAAAGAGCATAAAAAATGCAAGTAGGAAAATGGGAACCACCTTTGGTGGGAAGTGCTTCGTGTGCCTTCAACGTTGAATCATGCCGGCCATATGACCATGAAGACGTCTTCGGACAGCGCTGGCTCTTCGGCTTTGAAATGGAGATGTGCACCGCCCCCTAGTGTCGGGAACGACTAGCACATATGTACGAGGGGAACCTTTATCGTTATTTTAATCCTCAACTTACACCAGGGATGGTCGCATGCGTACACTGGGAACGGGCTCCAGCTGTTTGTCTGCCTCACTGATGCCTGACTCTGAAGGCAGCTGATAACTGGCATACGGCTCTGACCCCTTCTCTGCCTCCAATGCAGAGCCCTCATCAGAGCCTTCCCCAGAGTCCAGGACTGGCCCAGGTTCCTCCCCAAGCTCTTCACTGTCCGAATCTACCCCCAGATCCATTGGCTGTTGGCGGGCCACAGCACAAACAAGAAGGGCAAGAAGCTCTGAGGGACACACGAAGACCTTCCTCTACTGATCCCTGTTATTAGCATCAACCGATCCCGAAGTTTGCCAACTGAGAGGTGCGTAGAGAGCACTGCAAATAAATAAAGTAAATAAAGTAAATAAAATAAAATAAAGTAAATAAAGTAAAATAAATAAATAAAATAAGTAAAATAAATAAAATAAATAAAGTAAATAAATAAAATAAAATAAAGTAAAATAAATAAAATAAATAAAATAAAGTAAAATAAAGTAAAATAAATAAAGTAAAATAAATAAAGTAAAATAAAGTAAAATAAATAAAATAAATAAAATAAATAAAATAAATAAAATAAATAAAATAAATAAAATAAATAAAATAAATAAAATAAATAAAATAAATAAAATAAATAAAATAAATTAAAATAAAGTAAAATAAATAAAGTAAAATAAATAAAGTAAAATAAAGTAAAATAAATAAAATAAATAAAATAAATAAAATAAATAAAATAAATAAAATAAATAAAATAAATAAAATAAATAAAATAAATAAAATAAATAAAATAAATAAAATAAATAAAATAAAGTAAATAAATAAAATAAATAAAATAAATAAAATAAATAAAATAAATTAAAATAAATTAAAATAAAGTAAAATAAATAAAGTAAAATAAATAAAGTAAAATAAAGTAAAATAAATAAAATAAATAAAATAAATAAAATAAATAAAATAAATAAAATAAATAAAATAAATAAAATAAATAAAATAAATTAAAATAAAGTAAAATAAAGTAAAATAAATAAAGTAAAATAAATAAAGTAAAATAAAGTAAAATAAAGTAAAATAAATAAAATAAATAAAATAAATAAAATAAATAAAATAAATAAAATAAATAAAATAAATAAAATAAATAAAATAAATAAAATAAATAAAATAAATAAAATAAATAAAATAAATAAAATAAATAAAATAATAAATAACAGGAAGTCGGAGTTAGAGAAGATCCTTATTCATTTGTGAAGCGAATTTGGAGCAAAGCCTTCGGAAACCGGTACTTCACATGTCAGAGGTAGCAACAGTGCTGTCAATCTATATCAGAAGCTGGTGATTTTGAACATATGAGCATGGTTTCTACTCTGATGGTGGGATTTTCTCTGGTTTCCTAGGATTGGCAGTGCAGATCAAGAATACAGCCTCGGAGCCAACTTGATTCCATCATTATTTTCTTCTCAGACACTTTTCTGAGAACCTTTTATTTTTACAAGACACCAGATTTCCATCGCTGCTGGGTATCGTCTCAAAGCTTTAGAGAAGAGCAGATACTGTACAGGTCCCACCAGGCAGAGATCACAGCTTATTCAAAGGAAGTTTTTCATCTTGAAAGGAAAGTAGGAATTCTCCCTCCAATCGGTCTTCCAGTAAGTTGAGCTGTGATGCTGGAGAAGACCCCTGTGTATTCCTTGGATAGCAAAGGTGTCAGAGTGCACACAGCTTTACTACGTGAGACAACCCAGGAGTAATAACAACAAACAGAGGTTTGTAATAAATAGTGGCTTTTTATCTACAAAAGAATATATACTATCAGGGGTGGGATTCAGCCGGTTTGGATCGGTTTGGAGCTTTGGAGCATTTGAGGGCAGGACAAGAAGTAATGGATGGAAAGTAATCAAGGAGAGGACCAACCTAGAACCAAGGAGAAGTTTTCTGACAGTGGGGACCATTAATCTGTGGAACAGATGTTGTGGGTGTTTAAGAAGAGATTGGACAGCTATCTGTATGTCATGGTATAGTGCAGGGATCAGCAACCCATGGCTCTGGAGCCGCATGTGACTCTTTTATCCCTCTGCTGCAGCTCCCTGTTGCCAGTCAGCTCCACAATTGGTAGGGCTTTCAGTTAGTATAGGCAGAGGAAAAAGGACACCACACTGGGAGGAGACTCTATGGTGGGGGAACCTGATTTCCGGCCAGCTCCAGAATTGAGGGGGGGGCTTCTGGTTAGGACCTTTGTGGCTCTTTGAGTGTTTAAGGTTGCCGATCCCTGGTCTCCTTCTTGAGGAAGGGGTTGGATTAGAAGAACTCCAAGGTTCCTTCCATGTCTATAATTCTGTATTCTGTTCCTCACGCGACATTTTCTATTGTATATCGTCAGTTTCTTCTAGGAGGTCTTTCCATCTTGAGCACCAAGGTGGTCTCCAGCCCTCTGGCTCCCTCTGTACGATATCACATCGCATCATGTTTTCTTCCAGAAACATCTAACGAAACCCGTCTAAGTTATTAATGAAGTCTTTGTTCCATAACTGCCTTCTTTCTTGGGAGCGATTTGCCGAAGGTGTACATTTTCAAGTATGTGGCACGTTCTCCTTCCCACCGAAAGGACTTTTCCCTGGCTTTAGAAGAGTAATTGAAATGTTTATGACAGAGCCCGCTTTAGAGGTTTATTATTAATTTGCCTGCCTACTTTTCTTGATCATTCAAGTTTGATGTTGTCACTGTTTTTCTCCTCAGCGCAGTGGCTTCAGAGCTGTCACTGCGAAAAATGTCTATCGGTGATTCAAACGGACCAGCTTTGATAAGCTATCAGACATTACATTTAATGGGTTTTTAAAGGAAAAATCCCTGAAGGCTAGTGGAAGTTTTTTTTTTCTCCCCCTCAATACCTCCCTGCTTTCCCTCCACCTTTCTATTACTGTAAATCTTCTGCTACACTCAGAGAGAAAACATCTCCAGACTTAAGGTCAGGAAGCGGAAATGAAGTCAGTTCTGATCCATATAATCCCAGTCCTGCTGCACATGCTGGACATAAATTGTTTCAACTTCTACCCTCAAATGATGGAATAGAATAGAATAGAATAGAATAGAGGAATGGAATGGAATGGAATGTGGAATGGAATGGAATGGAATGTAGAATAGAATAGAATAGAATAGAATAGAATAGAATAGAATAGTGGAATGGAATGGAATGGAATAGAATGGAATGGAATAGAATGGAATGGAATAGAATGGAATGGAATGTGGAATGGAATGGAATGGAATGTAGAATAGAATAGAAGAGAAGAGAAGAGAAGAGAAGGAATGGGAGGAATGGAATGAAATAGAATAGAATAGAATAGAATAGAATAGTGGAATGGAATGGAATGGAATGTGGAATAGAATAGAATAGAATAGAATAGAGGAATGGAATGGAATGGAATAGAATAGAATGGAATGGAATGTAGAAGAGAAGAGAAGAGAAGAGAAGAGAAGAGAAGAGAAGAGAAGAGAAGGAATGGGAGGAATGGAATGAAATAGAATAGAATAGAATAGAATAGAATAGTGGAATGGAATGGAATGGAATGTGGAATAGAATAGAATAGAATAGAATAGAATAGAGGAATGGAATGGAATAGAATAGAATAGAATGGAATGGAATGGAATGGAATGGAATGTGGAATGGAATGGAATGGAATGTAGAATAGAAGAGAAGAGAAGAGAAGAGAAGAGAAGAGAAGAGAAGAGAAGGAATGGGAGGAATGGAATGAAATAGAATAGAATAGAATAGAATAGAATAGAATAGTTCTTTAGCGGCCAAGTATGATTGGCTAGACAAGGAATTTATCTTTGGTGCATATACTCTCAGTGTACATAAAGAAAAATAAAATAGAATACATTCATGAAGAATCATAAGATACAACACTTAGTGAAAGTCATAGGTTACTAATAAGCAATCAAATTATACTAGGAAACAAATAAAACAATATAAATATTAAAGATACAAGCAACATGGTTATAATAAGTGGAAAGGGATAGGTACTAGGAAAGAGATAGGTGCTAGAAAGGAAGAGAAGAATAATAGTAATACAGTCTTAATAGATAATTTGACAGTGTTGTGAGGATTAGTTGTTTAGCAGAGTGATGGCATTCGGGGGGAAACTGTTCTTGCTCGCGCATGAGTAGTTCGCTGTAATTTGTTCTGCGCATGCACAGAACTATACCAGAAGAGACAGGGGAACTGGTTCGGGGGCGCAGCCGCCCTCGAATGCTGCTGGTTCTGCGACCCAGGCCGAATCGCCACTAATGGTTCGGCCAAACCAGGCTGAACCGGGCCAAACCGAGCCAAACCAGGAGCAACCCACCTGACGTGGTCCTGTCCATCAATAAACTATCTTTCTAATCAGCCTCCATGTTTCCAGTGTCTTTCTTCCCACTTGGAACTGAACCAGATGGATTTTTCTTCCAACACGGTAGTATGGCCGCAACAACAAGAGATATATCAGGCCAATATATAGGAGCCATAATTTTCCCACGGTGCCTAAGGATGAATCCAGGATGCTGGCAAATTCCCAGGAATCCCAGTATGTTGGGTGTTCTGACCCAGATGTCAAGGAGAAGAAAGGAAGGACAGAAACTATGGGGTCAAGACATACTTTGGGTTGCTCAAAGGTGCTTTAAAGATTAAATCTGATTGCACAGAAGCCATACAGATGTTGTAGATATGGGCTGTGTGACTTGAAGCTTTGATTTAAAAGTATTTGATTACTTCTCCAATGCTCCCATAAAACACCTTCCAAATCTGACTAATGGCTCCTTAAATCAAACTGGATGCCTCCAAATCATTTTGATAACACAAAGGGCTTTTTGTCTGCACGCACACACACACACTCTCTCTCTCTCTCTCTCTCTCTCTCTCCTCCTGGTTTTATTTCCTTCTGATTTCAAAAACCAAATCAACCCAAGTCAACAAGTACTGTTGATCAAATCAAATTCATGATCCAAATAATACCACAGACACACTGCTTGCCAATAGAATAGAATAGAATAGAATAGAATAGAATAGAATAGAATAGAACAGAACAGAACAGAACAGAACAGAACAGAATAGAATTCTTTATTGGCCAAGTGTGATTGGATGCACAAAGAATTTGTCTTTGGTGTATATGCTCTCAGTGTACATAAAGAAAAATAAAATACATTTATCAAGAATCATAAGATACAACACAGTGAAAGTCATAGGTTACTAATAAGCAAACAATTCATACTAGGACACAAATAAAACAATATAAATGTTAAAGATACAAGCAACATGGTTATAGTCATAAGTGGGAAGAGATAGGTACTATAAAGGAAGAGAAGAATAATAGTAATACAGCAGTGGTGGGTTTCAAATCTTTTTAGAACCTACTCTGTAGGTGTGGCCTATTTTGTGGGCGTGGCTTGGCAGTCATGTGACAGGGTGGGAGTGGCCACCTTTTAAAATGTGGTGAAACTCATTTAACAACGCTCTTGCTTAGCAACCAAAATTTTGGACTCAATTGTGATGATAAATTATTTCTTTCTTTCTTTCTTTCTTTCTATCTTTCCTTCCTTCCTTCCTTCCTTTCCTTTCCTTCCCATTGGGTCACTGGCAGCGGCGGGCCAGATTTACTTCCAGGTATGCCGGTGGAACCCCCTCTCACCGGTTCTCTAAATTTCACCAACCGGCTCTCGCGAGTAGGTGCGAACCTGCAGAAACCCACCACTGTAATACAGTCTTAGTAGGTAATTTGACAGTGTAGTGAGGATTAGTTATTTAGTAGAGTGATGGCATTCAGGAAAAAACTGTCCTTGTGTCCAGTTGTCTTGGTGTGCAGTGCTCTACAGCATCATTTTGAGGGTAGAAGTTGAAACAATTTATGTGTAGGATGTGAGGGGTCTATAGTTATTGTCACAGCCCTCCTTTTGACTCATACAGTCTTTGATGGAAGGCAGGTTGGTAGCCATTGTTTTTTCCGCAGTTCTAATTATGCATTGAAGTCTGCGCCTGTCTTGTTTGGAAGAAAGGAAATGTATATTGTACAGTGCAGGAGTATCCAACTTTGGCAACTTTAAGACCTGTGGACTTTAAGCCTGCCGCTTTAACAACTGGTTCGGTGATTGCGTGCTTCTGTGTGCGTGCACAGTTTTAACAAAACTTACCTTCCATGTTACTTCTGGGGAGTAACACAGCTGGGGTGTGGCAATCCGTTCTGCTGTGCAAATCAGCTGAAAGGATACAGGCAAGTAAAGTGCAGGGGCAGGAGGGAGAGCCCACTTGATCATCAGAGTGAACCAGTTTGCTTCCCAGCTGATTGTCGGAGCAAGCTGGTTTGCTCCGCAGCTGATTTTCGGAGTGAGCCAGTTTGCTCCCCAGCTGATTGTCAGAGCAAACCAGTTTGCTCCCCAGCTGATTGTCAGAGCGAACCGGTTTGCTCCCCAGCTGATTGTCAGAGCAAACCAGTTTGCTCCCCAGCTGATTGTCAGAGCAAACCGGTTTGCTCCCCAGCTGATTGTCAGAGTGAGCAAGTTTGCTCCCCAGCTGATTGTCGGAGCTACCGATTCACCCGAGCCAGTCTGAACCAGCTGAATCTCACCCTTGACTTTAAGTCCACAGGTCTTAAAGATACCAAGGTTGGACGTCCCTGGCATAGGATGAAGCCAGCAGAAATCTGTTGAGATAGACTCTTAAAAGGCATGTTGACGCATAAAACAGCATTAGCAAAAAGCACTAGGCATGTCGTATTTTTAATTACATGTCTCTGTCCCCAACAACACAGAGCAATTAAAGCTAATTGTTTCTATTTTATTATACAAATGGAATTAGGAAGGCATGACCGAAAACTCTGCAAAACATAAACACTTCCCCCCCCCCCTCGCTCTCACTTCCAGGGAATATTTTGCACTCTAAACACACTTCAGATTTAGCGGTGTTTAATTATGCATCACCCAACTCAGTCAGATGCCTTTGCCGTGCGCTGAGAAGTTGACTCTTTCAAAATCCACTTCCTCCCTGTGGATCTTCTGTCTCCTCTATGAGCTGAAAGCATCCTGGGTATCCTCAGCTCTTTGGTCTTTGGCAGCTGTCACCTTTAAATGCTTTCATAGTCATGGAAGAGGCTCAACAGCCAGCACCGAGGCCAGCGCACAGCCGCCAGCAGTCTGACAGGTGTTGACTACGCTGCCCAAAAGGCAGGCCCAATGAAAACAACAGAAATGTTTTGTGGACTCGGAATATGATTTATGCAATGTACTACAAAGCAACAACAACACATCAGAGCGTTTAATTGTCCATTTCAGCTCCCTGGGCCCTTTGCTTAAAAAAAGGAAAGAAGG
Organism: Rhabdophis nuchalis; assembly: GCA_039707465.1. NCBI lineage: Eukaryota > Metazoa > Chordata > Lepidosauria > Squamata > Natricidae > Rhabdophis > Rhabdophis nuchalis. The sequence goes on along the minus strand of CM077648.1, from coordinate 10,914,853 downwards.
AAGGAAGGAAGAGAGGGAATGTATTATTGGAACAGTCCCACAATATCCGTGTGGATATTTCCTGGATCTATTTACATTTATGCAGATCGGGCTCATGATTCAATAAAATCTGGTGTATCTCCGTTCAGTTTGCATCACCCAGGAGCAGGGGTGGGATTCTACTGGTTCTGACCAGTTCGGGTGAGCCAGTAGCTCCGACTTTCAGTGGGGCCCGCCCGCCCACCCCTGCGCTATACCCACCAGGTGGTCAGTCGGTGATGTTGAAGACGCACAAAAGGACAGCCGTCTTCCTTTTCTATTGTTCTGTGTGCTTGTTTCATGCTAATGTAGTGCATGCAATTGAAGATTTCATTTGTGTGTCTGTTCTTTATGCAGGCCATTCATTGGAGCAAGGTGGTCAGTGATATTGAGGACTGGCAAAGACAGTTTTCTCCCTTCTGTAAGTAGCCCTTTTATTGTTTTGTGTACTTATTTTAATCTTATTTAAGTAGTAAGCACACAAAATAATACATTTCCTTTTTTTAATATCTTCTTTTTGTAGATCATTCATTGGGGCAAAGAATTCAGTGACATCGACTTGGCTACTCCCACTCGGTCACATGAGTGCCAAGCCACTCCCACTCAGTCACATGACTGTGAAGACACTCCCACCCGGTCACATGGCCGCCGAGCCACTCCCACAAAACTTTCAGTGACATTGACTTGGACACTCCCACCCAGTCACATGACTGCCAAGCCACTCCCACTCGGTCAGATGACCATGAAGCCACTCCCACCCGGTCACATGGCCGCCGAGCCACTCCCATGAAACATTCAGTGACATTGACTTGGCCACTCCCACCCAGTCATATGACTGCCAAGCCACTCCCACTCAGTCACATGACCATGAAGCCACTCCCACCCGGTCACATGGCCGCCGAGCCACTCCCATGAAACATATCAGTGACATTGACTTGGCCACTCCCACCCGGTCACGTGACTGCCAAGCCACTCCCACCCGGTCATATGATATAGGTTCTACATATTTTTGAAACCCACCACTGCCACCTGTATTCCCTTTTCTGAAGCGGATTGTCGCGCCTGAGTTGCTTTCCACCCCAGCAGTAATGCAGAAGGTGATTTCTCTGTAAACTGCGCATGCACATGGAGCAAACCGGTTGTTACACCGGTTGGATCCCACCCCTGCAGAGGAGAGATGTTTTATTTAGAGGAAAGTAGGTCTTTATTTCCAACAATGTCTCTTTGACACCCATTGTTGACTTGTGTTAGAACACTGCGAATGCTCTGAAAATGTAGAATAGAATAGAATAGAATAGAATAGAATAGAATAGAATAGAATAGAATAGAATAATTCTTTATTGGTCAAGTATGATTGGCTAGACAAGGAATTTGTCTTTGGTGCATATACTCTCAGTGTACATAAAGAAAAATAAAATAGAATGCATTCATGAAGAATCATAAGATACAACACTTAGTGAAAGTCATAGGTTACTAATAAGCAATCAAATTATGCTAGAAAACAAATAATAATATATGTCTTTATTTCCAACAATGTCTCTTTGACACCCATTGTTGACTTGTGTTAGAACACCGTGAATGCTCTGAAAATGTAGAATACTTGTTTCCAGTTCTGGTCACCGCGATACCAAAAAGATGCTAAAAACCCTTGTATGGTGTAGTGGGCTGTAGTAAGGAAGAAAAAGACCAGCATAGATACAGCAGCGTTTATCGACTCAAACTGGAACTGAGGAACAGCAAACCTGTAAGTTATACTCTGGGCCACTACTGGGTTTCAAATTTTTTTAGAACCTCTTCTGTAGTTGTGGCCTGCTTTGTGGGAGTGGCTTGCTTGCTGGCCATGTGACCGGGTGGGAGTAGCTTGGCAGTCATGTGACTGGGTGGGCGTGGCCCCAACATCACGTGCATCCATCGTATTTGCCTGCGATGCTTCCACAAGCCTTCACGACGCTCCAGCTGCTCAGCGGAGCGTCGCGCAGGCGCCGTATGCATCATCCACGGTGCAGAAGCGCCAAAGGCATAAAGGACAAGTAAGGAGTGAGGGCGGGTGGGTGAGCCCTCCGGAGCATCGTACTGGAATGGTATCTGGTGCTCCAAGAAACTCCAGTAACGCCGGTAATGGGGCATACTGTCTTCAACCCACCACTGGCAGGAGGCGACAAAAAGGACTTCACTTCTGGTTTCCGTAGGCGACGGACGTGTTTGTCTGCCGTCGGTCTTCTCGGTGGGCTCCTTAGGAGCACAGGGAGTCTCAGAGGGGCCTCTTGCTGCAGGATGGCTTGCTGGAAGCCCACAAACCCGGGAGCAGCCATTGGGGGTGTTTCCAGGCTCACCCCAGGAGCCGGGAAGCCATAGGGGGGGCATGCTTTGCCTCTTCGCCAAAGGAGCTCCGGGAGAACGAATTAAATGAAGAAGAGTGGCTGAAATGCTGGCAGTGGGGATCCCTTCTCAATCTCTTTGAAGACTGATAATGGATAAGCAACAGATCACTGTAAGTTTTTTCTCAATCTATTTAAGCAGAGATTAGAGGGGGGGGTTTAACCCCCCCTCGGACAAAGCGGCATTCAAACTACCTCTCTCCGTACCCGAATGGAGAGAGAACAAAGGCTGACTTGCCATTTGAATTATCTATCCTGGGAAAGACTGAATTGCAATTATAAGAACTGACTGCTGAGCTGACTTTAAAAAAAAATTGTAACTTTTACTCTTCTCTTTGGGGGAGGAAAGATGGCTTCCCTTTGTTCTTGCCTTTGCATTTACAAATGAAGTCTGCCTCTCGTAACCGCCTTGGGGAAACTTTTGGTGTCTTTTAACACCTTCCCGGAGGGCTCTCTTTGTATCTCCCCTGCCATGTGGATTTTCTGGACTTTGCTTTTTATTGATGTACCTCGGTGCCTTGGTACAGTGAAGGAGAACTAACCTTTTTGCTTTCGGACTTCCCTGATACCTCGGACCATCCCAGCCACACGTCCTTCGACGCCATTTTCTCTGCAAAATGGTTTACCAACTTTGAATTCAGACAATGGGTCTTAAAAAGCCACCAACGGGCAAATCGTTTTTGCCCCCCCCCCTGCAACTTCAAGCCCAAGTATGCAGCAATCAAAAATTACTTCACTAGTGCAAAAAGAAACTGCAGGAGAGAGCTCGAAAGAATTATCTGCTAATCAAATGCTTCAGGAGATCGTGAGAGGTCAAAACGAATTAAGAAAAGAATTTGCGGACTTCAAAGATGAAATCAGAGGAATTCAAAAAGACATAACAGGAAACAGACAGAGAATTGTGGAGTTGGAGGGAGGGGCAGCTGAGATGGGAAAAGAGGTTAAGGAGATCCGAAAAGGGAACTTAGATCTCGAAAATTTTATGTCTAAAATAGAATTGGAAAGAATGTCCTTCTTTCTTAGGTTTCAGAACTTACCAGAGGCAGAAAATGAAGATCTCAAAGACATTATGAGTACAATTCTAGCAGAATACCTTAAGAGAGATAAAGAGCAACTGTGGTGGGATATGGATCTGGTTTATAGAATTAACTCAGCATATGCTAGAACTCATAATGTCCCAAGACAGGTACATGTCAAATTTCTCAGGAGGACCACGAGGGATGAGGTACTGGAAGCCCAAAGAGGGGGACCTTTAAGATTATCTTGATATTTCTTTATCTAAGAAATTACCATTCTAAAACAAATTCCGAAAAAAATAAGAGAGACAAGAAGAAAATATTCCTTCTTGTCAAAGAAATTATATAATAGAGGAGTTTGGTTTAGATGGTTATTGCCAGAGGGAATGCTGATCTTCTGGGAGGGAAACAGGATTAGGATTAAGACAGTAAATGAGGCAGAAGCCTTTATTAAAAAACATTCTTCCCTTCTAGGAGATAAAGACAGCGGAGGCGGGGAAGAGAGCAGCAAGACACAAGATATGGGAACGGAGGGGGCTATGCCTCCACTTGGGGGCAAGGAGGAGGGAGCAATATCGACAAGGCTCAGGTCACAAAAGTAATTGTATTTGAAATATTTTTAAAATGGCAAAGAAAGAAAGGATTGAATATAATAATAATAATAATAATAATTTAATTTTATAACCCGCTCTCTCTCCCCAAGGGGACTCGAGGCGGGGCACAGGCAATTAAAAATACAAAGAACAAAGTACAGAATACAAACTACAAAATTAAAAGTAAATTAAATTATTCCTGCGCTAAAACCCATATACTAAACTAAAAATTACCCCTAAAAACCCCTAACCTAAAAAGAGACTACCCAAGGCCGGCCAGGCGAAAAAAGTGTGTCTTTAATTTTAAGCGGAAGGAGCGGAGGTCCGTGGTTGTCCTAATATCGGGGGGAAGGTCGTTCCAGAGGGCTGGGCCCGCCACAGAGAAGGCCCTTCCCCTGGGCGTCGCCCGCTGACAAAGTCTAGTGGACGGCACCCGGAGCAGTCCCTCTCTGTGGGAGCGTATCGGCCGTGAGGATGTATGAGGCAGGATCCGATCCCGCAGATAACTAGGTCCCGAGCCATGGAGCGCTTTGAAGATGATAATTAACACCTTGAAGCGCACCCGGAAGACGACAGGTAGCCAGTGCAGCTCGCGCAAGAGCGGTGTTACGTGGGCAAACCTAGAGGTGCCCATAATTGCTCGCGCGGCTGCGTTCTGGACCAACTGAAGCCTCCGGGTGCACCTCAAGGGGAGCCCCATGTAGAGAGAGTTGCAATAATCCAGTCGGGATGTCACGAGAGCATGAGTGACTGTGCGAAGGGCGTCCCGATCCAATAGGGGGCGCAACTGGCGTACCAGGCAGACCTGGTAAAACGCCCTCCTGGCCACGGCTGTCACTTGATCTTCCATGGACAGCCGGGTATCCAGGAGGACACCCAAGTTGCGCGCCCCATCCACAGGGGCAAGATGTTCGCCCCCTATGGCCAGAGATGGAATCATCTGGTTGAATCGGGCAGCCGGAAACCACAGCCACTCGGTCTTGGTCGGGTTGAGCCTGAGTCCGTTACTTCCCATCCAGGTCCGCACGGCTTCCAGGCACTGGCACATCACCGCTACGGCATCGTTGGGGTGGTTTGGGGTAGATATGTACAGCTGGGTGTCATCAGCGTACAGGTGGTACTCTACCCCAAAACCACGGATGATCTCACCCAGCGGCTTCATATATGCATTAAACAGGAGAGGCGAGAGGACCGACCCCTGAGGCACCCCACATGTGAGGGGTCTCGAGGTCGACCTCTGCCCTCCTGCCAACACAAATTGCGATCGGCCAGAGAGGTAGGAGGAGAACCACCGTAACACGGTGCCTCCCACCCCCAACCCCCCCAGCCGATGCAATAGGATACCATGGTCGATGGTATCGAAAGCCGCCGAGAGGTCTAACAGGACCAGGATGGCCCTCCAGAGATCAGCGACCAACGCGACCAATGCCGTCTCGGTGCTATGCCCGGGCCGAAAGCCGGACTGGCGCGGGTCTAGATAATCAACTTCCTCCAGGTGACGGGGAAACTGTTGTGCCACCACACTCTCAACAACCTTCGCCAAAAAGGGAAGGTTGGAGACTGGACGGTAGTTGTTTAAAAGAGCTGGATCCAAAGAGGGCTTCTTAAGGAGGGGCCTCACCATAGCCTCTTTTAGGGAAGCAGGCAAGGAACCCTCACTCAAGGATGCGTTGATAACCTCTTGGAGCCAGCCTCGTGTCACCTCCCAGGATGCCAGTACAAGCCAGGAGGGACACGGGTCCAATAAACATGTGGTGGCTCGCAGTCGCCCACGTAACCTGTCCATATCATCGGAAGCAACGGAGTCAAACTCCTCCCAAACAAGATCCGCCTCGCGGCACTCCACTGGACCAGCAATGGGGGCTAGCTCGTTCTGTATCTGAGCGATTTTCTCCTGCAGAAAAGTCACAAATTCCTCTGCTCTACCCTGTAGTGGGGCTTCCCGCACCCTCTGTTGAAGGAGGGAGCGGGTCACCCTAAACAGGGCAGCAGGGCGGTTTTCTGCGGATGCTATGAGAGTGGCACAATGATGACGTTTGGCCACTCTCAGCGCCACAATGTAAGTCCGTAAATGGGCTCTTACCTGTGTCCGGTCAGATTCAGATCGAGTAGACCTCCATTTTCTCTCTAGGCATCTCTTGTGGCGTTTCATCACCCTTAGCTCCTCGGTAAACCAAGGAGCCAGGGTGGCTCGCCGCCGCAAGAGAGGCCGCAAGGGCGCGACCCGATCCAAGGCTCCCACGGCCGCAGTATTCCATGCGGCCACGAGGTCCTCCATCGGGGCGCGGGTCAGGGGTACAGGAAGTGGCCCAAGCGCCGCCTGGAACCTGTCAGGGTCCATCAGGCGCGTGGGGCGGAACCAGATAGGTGACTCAGGTTCCGCCTCCCCGCGGTGGGGAGTAGCGGTTGGAAAGTCGAGCCGGAAAAGTGAGTGGTCTGACCATGACAAGGGTGTGATGACTATATCCCCTGTACCCAGATCACTCTTCCATTGGCCTGAGACAAAGATAAGATCCGGTGTGTGTCCCCCCTCGTGGGTGGGGCCTTGAATTAATTGGGTCAGGTCCATGGCCGTCATGGAAGCCATGAACTCCCGAGCTACCGCGGATGATTCGCCCACCGATGGCAGATTAAAGTCCCCCATGACTAAAAGTCTGGGGGTCTCAACTGCCATCGTAGCGATCACCTCAAGGAGCTCGGGCAGGGCTGCTGCTACATAGCGGGGAGCCAGGTATACAACCAGCACGCCCAACTGCCTCCCTAGGCCCCACTTCACGCAGAGGGACTCACAACCGGTGGTCTGTGGCACAATGGTCTCTCTCGGCTCAAGACCTTCCCTAATGATAACCGCTACCCCACCACCCCTGCCTAGGGCCCGGGGCTGATGAAAAGCGCGGTAACCTGGTGGGCACATTTCAACGAGGGGGAGTCCTCCCTCGTGGCCCAACCAGGTCTCCGCAATTCCTACCAGGTCCGGCTCCCCCTCTGACACAAGGTCATGGATGAGGGGGGCTTTGTTGACAACGGACCTGGCGTTGCAAAACATCAGCCGCGGGCCCTGGCTCTGCACTCCCTGACCACCTAGGCTGCGGGGGTTGTGGCACTTGACCGTTTGCAACCAACGGCCGCGTGCCCCCAACCGGGAGGATGAAACTTGTCTCCCCTCAGACCTGCCTCTCCCCACGACCCTATTGATGGGTATGCCCTCCACCGGGACGACTCTTATTTCCCCCCTCCCGTCAGGACCTTCCGCTGCCCTCCGCTGGCTGCTGGTCCGGCCCTTTCTTTCTTTCTCCGTCTCTGCCTTTCTGTACCCTCCCCCCTCCCTGGTACCCCCTAAAACAGACAATAATCTACGTATTAAAAAACCCCTAAAACCGCGCTTTTCCCATACGGTTGATATAAAGTAAGAACTCTGTATATGCTTATCCTTTGTATGTCGCACTTAAAATTGTAGACCTGTGGGATTTGGGGGGATTTCTACTGCCAGCATGGGAGCTACCAAAATGTTCTATGTAGCTATATACCCCTTTCCTATAAATGTCATAAAACCAATAAAAACATTTTACAAAAAAAAAAAAAAGGTTAGCCATCACTGCTCTAGTTTAAGGACTTTTGGAGATCAGATTCTTGTATGTGATTTAGTGGGCCTTATCACATGGACCCTTGGGTCGCGCTCAGACATCTCAAAGCAATAACTGGTTGGAAAATCAGAGTGGCTTTTAGTCTAAGATGCTGAGTTATTCTGGAGTCACTCCACCCACCTGGCCAAAGGCATGTGGAAAAAAGCTGGCGTCTCCCTTAGTATCGCTGAGTCTGAGGCTTTCCCCTAAGTGGCTTTTATGATGCTCTAAAGTGTGCCCTTGGGTGAGGCGCACAGCCATTTCCCTGAATGGGTTTTTAAGTGATCCTAATGGTAGTGGGGAAATTGCCTTTCTTAACCTCAAAGTCTTCCCTGGGAGCCCAGAGAGCAGACCTTGGTGATTCTCTGCGAGGGAAACCGACCCAAAATGAACGTTCCTCGCCAACGAGTCCTTGTTAATCGGGTGGCATCCCAGGAAGTAGAAAACATCTGTCCAGAACAAAAGAAGGTTTTGGATGTCTCTTCCTGGATATTTCTCAAACAGCCGTCAAGAAGCTGTTAGAAGTTTGGTCCCCATTTTCTTGTACCGCAAATCTCAAATGGATGAATTCAGTTCATTCAGGCGGTACTGATGGGGACAGGTGGGGAGATGCTGAAAGGCAGAACATTAACGATGCCTCCTAACCATTGAGCCTACTAACCCCTCGCCATTTCTTGAGGATAAAAAGAAATCAGATTCGTTGAGGTCTGGTTTCAGAAGAAAAAAACTGTGGGAGTCTGAAACTCAGAAGAGAAAGCATCGGCGGCCAGACCAGAATCTAAAATGGCAACCCAAAGATGCTATTTATTTTTTTCCAAGAGACAACTGGAAACTGTTTTTGTTTTTCCTTGAAGACGTTTCGCTTCTCATCCAAGAAACTTCTTCAATTTTGACAGAAAGATGGGGAAAGGAAGGATTTATATTCCTTCAGTCATCTGGTCATTAGTAGGGCCGCTGAGAGGAACAAGACTAATATGGGGCCCCTCACCCACACGTATGGGCCAGAGGTGGTATTCAATAGGTTCTGACCAGTTCTGGAGAACCAGTAGTGGAGGTTTTAGTAGTTCGGAGAACCGACAAATACCACCTCTGACTGGCCCCGCCCCTATCTATTCTCTGCCTCCTGAGTCCCAGCTGATCAGGAGGGAATGGAGATTTTGCTGTTTCCTTTCCCCAGGAGTGGGGTGGTAATGGGGATTTTGCAGTATCCTTCCCCTGGAGTGGAGAGAGAATGGAGATTTTTGCAGTATCCTTCCCCTGGAGTGGGAAGGGAATGGAGATTTTGCAGTATCCTTCCCCTGGAGTGGGGAGGGAATGGAGATTTTTGCAGTATCCTTCCCCTGGAGTGGGGAGGGAATGGAGATTTTGCAGTATCCTTACACCAAGAGTGGGGTGGTAATGGGGATTTTGCAGTATCCTTCCCCTGGAGTGGGGAGGGAATGGGGATTTTGCAGTATCCTTCCCCAGGAGTGGGGAGGGAATGGAGATTTTGCAGTATCCTTCCCCTGGAGTGGGGAGGGAATGGAGATTTTGCAGTATCCTTACTACACCAGATTAACAATCTAATCAACTTGTTTGTGCTGGGAAAATTCCTGTGAAATGCCAGGGCCTGGCCAGAAATGCCATGTCCACTGAACTGTGGTAATTAAGTTGGTTTCAGTAATCCAGTGCGTGATGAAAAACGTTTCAGAGCACTAAGATGGTGACTAATATCTTGATGTTTCTTCCATGATTCCTTCTTTAAATCAAAGGCTTATCAGATGTCCTGAGTTTCCCATTTTTAGCTGCTCCGGAAATGAACGGTGGCAATTATCCATCATTTAGTTATGCAAATGCATTTAATTAAAAGACATTTACTCTTTAATAACTTCAGGGGTTCGTGCAATTCCTTACAGGGTCTGAAATTTGGTTAAGCTAACAAGATGCAGCAGGTGAATGGATGAATCTGTGAGGTTGCAATCTCTCATTTAAGATGATAGACCTATCGCGTGCAGCCAGGGTTTTCCAGAGGAATATAGGTAGTCCTTGATGTACAACAGTTAATTTAGTGACCGTCCAAAGTTAAAAGTGATTTATGATGGTTTCCTTACACTTACGACTGTTGTAGCATCCCCAGAATTGTGTGATTTACATTCGGATGCTGGACAACTGACTCACGTTCTTGTTTAACATTTTTATTGAGTTATTAGCTGTTCCTGGCCACGCGTCACTGTGGCCCAGTCTGGATAAATGGCCAACCAATCTGTGTGTAGATCTACACCTGCACACCCAAACACGTACACATAACCACCGTATAACCCCCAACCTATCTGCCTACTGTATGTCTCCCTCTCTCTCTATCCCTCTACCTACCTACCTACCTACCTACCTACCTACCTACCTACTGTATTTCTTTCTCTCTCTCTATCCCTCTACCTACCTAGCTACCTACCTATTGTATTTCTCCCTCCCTCTCTCTATCCCTCTACCTACCTACCTACCTACCTACTGTATTTCTCCCTCTCCTTCTCTATCCCTCTACCTACCTACCTACTGTATTTCTCCCTCTCTCTCTATCCACCTACCTACCTACCTACCTACCTACTGTATTTCTCCCTCTCCCTCTCTATTCATCTACCTATCTACCTACCTACTCTATTTCTCCCTCTCTATACCTCTACCTACCTACCTACCTACCTACCTACCGTATTTCTCCCTCTCTCTCTATCCCTCCACCTACCTACCTACCGTATTTCTCCCTCTCCCTCTCTATCCCTCTACCTACCTACCTACCTACCTACCTACCTACCTACCTACCTACCTACCAACCTACCATATTTCTCCCTCTCCCTCTCTATCCCTCTATGTACCTACCTACCTACTGTATTTCTCCCTCTCCCTCTCTATCCCTCTACATACCTACCTACTGCATTTATCCCTCCCTCTCTCTATCCTATAGCTGCCTACCTATCTACCTACTGTATTTCTCCTTGCATCTTATGGACAGAGTATTTTATGTCATAAAGGATGACATAATACCTGTGGCCCACTGCTCTCTCTGTATCCACCTACCTACCTTTTAAACAATTTTTTACTTTTCCGTTGCATGTACCTGGCACAGGTGTGACATCTACACAATCTATATATATAATTGGTGCCGTACTTGAAAGGAACGTTGTGTGAAAATTTGGAAGCCATCGGTGCAGTACTTTCGGAGATTACCGGTTTTGAACAAACTCTTGTTACATTTTTATTTATATAGATAAAGTATTATAAAATACAAAGTAAATAGAAACATTGGGGGGAAGGGGAAAGAGAAGTGAGGCAAGATAAGAAAGAAAAAAGAAAAAGAAACATTGACTTCCGACTCTCTCTGTTACAGTAAAATAAGGCATCGACATCAAATCACAGCTTTCTGCTTTTTCATAATAATATGAACAAGTCATTTCTACAAAGATCTATCAGTCTAATTGGTCTAACCCAGGGGTCTGCAAAGTCGGTTCTTTTAAGACTGGTGGACTTCAACTCCCAGAGTTCCCCAGCCAGCCATGCAATTCTGGGAGTTGAAGTCCACCAGTCTTAAAAGAACTGACTTTGCAGACCCCTGGTCTAACCAGTAAAACTCAAAGTTAGATTTTCATTCTTCTCCACATCAAGCACAAAGTTCAGTGGTTGGTTTCAAAAATTTTTAGAACCTCCTCTGTAGGTTTGGCCTGCTTTGTGGGAATGGCTTTCCGCCATGTGACTGAGTGGGAGTGGCTTGGCAGTCATGTGACTGGGTGGGCGTGGCCAGCTTGTGAAATGTGGTGAAACTCACTTAACAACGCTCTTGCTTAGCAACCAAAATGTTGGCTCAGAAATGCTGGCATTTGAACCATGCAAGCCTTAAAGCTGTCAAGTTATAAGACCCTTGCACCCCGAATCCTTTAGAGGGAGAATGAGTGGCCCCTCCCAGAGGAAATAAAAGAGGAGCGAATGGGGAGTGGAGTTTGCAGGAGACCATGAGTTCGCTTCATTGCTTCGTAACTCTCCGAGACTCCTTGCCAAGTTCTGCAGATATCGGCAGCTCTCCAAGCCAGATAAGGTCTGTGACCGTAAATCCTCCCTTGAAAGATTTTGCTGGCAGAATTCACTGTTAATTAATACAAGGGTTTTTTGCCAGGACCAGGAATTTGCTTCATCTTACAATAATACAATAATACAATAGCAGAGTTGGAAGGGACCTTGTAGGTCTTCTAGTCCAACCCCCTGCGTGGGCAGGAACCTTATACCATTTCAGACAAATGGCTATCTAACATCTTTTTAAAGACTTCCAGGGTTGGGGCATTCACAACTTCTGGAGGCAATTTCTGTTCCACTGATTACTTGTTCTGTCAGGAAATTTCTCCTTAGTTTCAAGTTGCTTCCCTCCTTGATTAGTTTCCACCCATTGCTTCTTGTCCTGCCCCCAGGTGCCTTGGAGAATAGTTTGACTCCCTCTTCTTTGTGGCACCCTCTGAGATATCGGAACACTGCTATCATGTCTCCCCTGGTCCTTCTCTTCATCAAACTAGACATACCCAGCTCCTGCAACTGTTCTTCATATGTTTTAGTCTCCAGTTCCCTAATCATCTTGGTTGCTCTTCTCTGCACTCTTTCCAGAGTCTCCACGTCTTTTCTACATCGTCGCGACCAAAACTGCATGCCGTATTCCAAGTGTGGCCTTCCCAAGGCACTATACAGTGGCATTAACACTTCACGTGATCTAGATTCTCTCCCTCTGTTTATGCAGCCTAGAAATCTTCTTGGGAAGCCTCGGTCAGAACAATAAGGTCTCCTTCTTGAGCAGGGCATAATAGGGCTGGACCTTCCTTCCAGCCCTATTATTCCAAGTTATAGCGTAAACATCAGATGGGGACGTTTATGGAAACGTTACGCGCTACCTCAGCTCTTTACATTTTCCTCCTGCTGTATTCTTTTACGGGTTTTTAATATTGTCTTTGTATATGGCTATATAAACTTTCTAAATAAAGGAGTAAAAATTTACAGAAAAGCACCAGGTTTCAGCCACCCACCGTTTTCTTTTTTAAGCACGTCTCCAGACCCTTTGTGAGTCCCCAAGCACATACAGCTTGTGTGTGAGGTTGGTTTTGCTCTGCATTGAACAAGCCTCCCCGTTAGTCTTTAAAAGAGTGGAAAAACCGGAGACAAAAATAAAATCAGGTGTTGTAAGAGTTTGCTGGACGCCAAGAAATACCAAGCACCAAAAGTTTCCCTTCTGGGAACCCAGAAACTAAAGCAAAGGGAAACTCTGTATTTGTTCTGACCGAGGCTTCCCGAGAGCCCGAAGCAAACTCCTTGTCCCGACAAAAAACCCTTTTATTAACTGAGTGTGAATTTTGCTCATTCACATCCAGCCAAGTCTTTCAAGGGAGGATTTACAGTCATAGACCTTATCTGGCTTGGAGAGCTGCCAGGCCGATATATGCAGAACGTGGCAAGGAGTCTCGGAGAGTCACGAACCAATGAAGCGAACTAATTGCCTCCTGCAAACTCCACTCCCCTTTCGCTCCTCTTTTATTTCCTCTGGGAGGGAATGGGGATTTTGCAGTATCCTTCCCCTGGAGTGGGGAGAGAATGGAGATTTTGCAGTATCCTTCCCCTGGAGTGGGGAGGGAATGGAGATTTTGCAGTATCCTTCTCCTGGAATGGGGAGGGAATGGGGATTTTGCAGTATCCTTCCCCTGGAGTGGGGAGGGAATGGAGATTTTGCAGTATCCTTCCCCTGGAATGGGGAGGGAATGGGGATTTTGCAGTATCCTTCCCCTGGAGTGGGGAGGGAATGGGGATTTTGCAGTATCCTTCCCCTTGAGTGGGGAGGGAATGGGGATTTTGCAGTATCCTTCTCCTGGAATGGGGAGGGAATGGAGATTTTGCAGTATCCTTCTCCTGGAGTGGGGAGGGATGGAGATTTTACAGTATCCTTCCCCTGCCAGGCCCACCAAGCCACATCATGCCTACCAAGCTATGGTCACAGAACTGGTAGTAAATTTTTTTGAATATCACCACTGATGCTATCCCAAGAAAAGATACAGCTGCTTTAAAGAGTTGCATACAAATGTTGCCTGACGCCTCGAACCCAAAATGTTGCACAGTCCTATTAATTCATCCACCTTCAAACTTTCTGAAAGCAAACTGTACTGTGTCTAAGGATCAGTGAATGGCAAGCTACGTCTGTGTTGAAATATCATACACAGATGATATTTGACATCTTACCGGTTATTGTTTACACCCTTTACCATAAGCTCGTAAATCTTCTGCTGTCATATATGACTCTTTTCATATGGTCTCTGCAGAGGAATGAGGAGAGGCTCACGATCATAAGAGCCTTGGTGGAGCAATGGTTAGAATGCGGTATTGCAGGGCGACTCTGCCAACTGCCAGGAGTTCGATCCTGACTGGCTCAAGATTGACTCAGCCTTCCATTCTTCTGAGGTCAGTAAAACAAGGGCCCCGATTGTTGGGGGTGGGGGGAATGCTGGCTCTCTAATCTGCTTACAGGGGACTGTAAAGCATGATGAAGTAGTATATTAGTCGAAGTAATACAATACAATACAATACAATACAATAGCAGAGTTGGAAGGGACCTTGTAGGTCTTCTAGTCCAACCCCCTGCGTGGGCAGGAACCTTATACCATTTCAGACAAATGGCTATCTAACATCTTTTTAAAGACTTCCAGGGTTGGGGCGTTCACAACTTCTGGAGGCAAGCTGTTCCAGAGGTTAATTGTTCTAACTGTCAGGAAATTTCTCCTTAGTTCTAAGTTGCTTCTCTCCTTGATTAGTTTCCACCCATTGCTTCTTGTCCTGCCCCCAGGTGCCTTGGAGAATAGTTTGACTCCCTCTTCTCTGTGGCACCCTCTGAGATATCGGAACACTGCTATCATGTCTCCCCTGGTCCTTCTCTGCTATTGTTCATGCATTATAGGAGACCTTGTTCTGCATTCTCCAATGAATTCTTGGTTGGGATTCTTAGGGATCCTCCAGATCAATTTAGAATGCATTCTAATGCACCACTCACATTGGTTTCTATTCATGAACATTGGTGGGAAACTGGGTGGAGATGGAAGTCTCTTTAAAATCCCTCCGTCCATATTTTTTTTTCCACAATTTCTTGATAGACCTGGGGCAAAGATGGGCACCCCATGTCAAGTCATAAAGTTGCCATGGTGAGGAAAGGGAGGGGGGAGCACATTCCACGCATACCTTCGGCTAGAGTCCTGATTACTACAACAGGCTTGTGAGGGGCGCACCTCACTGGAGAATGAGATATATGACACAGACTGAGGGGAGGGAAGGAACAGGGATAAAGTTCAGCTATAGTTCAAATGAGGATTAGATCTGACTGCAATAGGGTATTGCCAAAATGGTGCTCCTAATAAATGACTGGTTTTCTTTTGAAAATGAGCTTGAGGCTCATGCATCAATTAGGGCATCTTTCGGAAACCTGATGCCCCACCTCAAAGCTTCATCAGATTTTACTCATTTATGAGAACCAAAGGAAACGTTGTTAAATACATTAGACTGAGGGGCCAAGTATTCAATCCATTTCACTTAATGAAAATTAAATGAAATCAAATCTGAATTTTGTCCTAAGGGGTCCTTGGTGCTTGGTTGTTTACTTGCAGGCATCTCATTACCCAAACGAAGTAACATCATCAGTGGATTCTGAGCTTGGTTGTTTTCTTGCAGACATGTCATTACCCAACTGGAGTGGTGCGGTGGCCTAGAGGTGGAGCTCTTGCCTCACAATCAGGAGGCTCTGAGTTTGATCCTAGGTAGAGGCAGATATTTCTCTCTCTGGGCACAATGAGCTAAAGGGGAGTGGAGTTTGCAGGAGACCATTAGTTCGCTTAATTAGTTCGTGACTCTCTGAGACTCCTTGCCAAGTTTTGCAGATATCAGCCTGGCAGCTCTTCAAGCCAGATAAGGTCAGTGACTGTAAATCCTCCCTTCAAAGACTTTGCTGGATGTGAATGACACAACGTTTGATCTCGCTGCTGCAAGATCATTGTCGATTCTTTTGCCGCTGGATGATCAAACCGGACCTAAACTGTCCTGCAGGGACAGTGAAGAGGAAGACAAAGCTTTACTGATCTCAGGGACACCACAAAGTCCCTGATAGATGCAAAGGAAGCGCTTCTACCCGGCGGTAAACAGACAGCCCCAAGGCTGACGAAGTTGCTGACAGCTCCGGAAGGAAGGAAGTGAAAAGAGAAAGTGGTTTCAGCTGGTGAGATTTTTATCGTTTTTAAAAGAGTTTGCCCCTAAAAACCTAAAATCAAGTCAAAATTTTAAGAACCAGAAGAAATAAGCGGCGGAATTAAAAGACGATGATTCCATTACCAAATGCACTGATGATGTTACTTCGTCTGGGTAATGAGACGTCTGCGTGAAAATAGCCCAGCTCAGAAAACACGAAGGATTTTTATTTCAACTCTGAGCTACAGATATTTTCCTTTATTAATTTTTGTCCTGCTTTCTCTCCACTCCTTTCCCCCCACCCCTTACATCTCGTAAGTACTGCATCTGGCTGCATTGTGTCAAAATAATGCCGCAGACAAACGTCCAGGCAAAAACACAGTTCCACACCCTGCTTTAAAGGGATGCCAACTTTTTTGGCAGATTTGCTATGGAAAGGGTAAGAAAATGCCCAGCTTGTCAAAACTGACTCCCGAAAGAAATTGCTGATTATCAGTATATCAAAGATGTGTGACAAGGGCTTGAAGCTTACGTATACACAAGCATTTTGGAGCTTGAAAACTATTTTAAATACATTTCGCCCAAATGAGAAGGAAATGATGGTGGAGCATAAAACTTTGATCTAATTGTGGCCTTAATTATCAAATGTTTCTTCTCCCCCTCCCCTCCCCTCCCCTCCCGGAGCTGAAAGGGAGAAAAAATAGCACTGCTTAAAATGTTTTATAATCTGACAAGGCCATAAGGCTTAATGAAATCAATGATTGGACCCAGATGGATGATTAACTCTTGAGGTTTGGTGGTGTTGTTTTTTTAAAGACAAAAAAGGGGGGAGAAAGTGCATAATTATGCTGGATGGCAACTTCATAGCATCACATTGCCCATATGGAGCAGAGCTGTACCCTGACTATACCCCAAATTATAGAACAGGTGGTGAAATTTGGGCTGCATTGCTTGGCAGGCAGAAAAAGCAGTCTGAAGATACAACTGCCAGGGAAAATAAGAGAGCCTTTCAAATTGTGTTAACTTTTGAGATCTGAGAATTTCTCCTCACCAACAAAATAAATTTTTTTTTTTAAAAATGGTGCAATGATCCTTACGGCTACTTGATTTGATTTTTTAAAAAAAATTCTCTCTCTCTCTCTCTCTCTCTCTCTCTCTCTCACTCTCTCTCTCTCTCTCTCTCTCTCTCTCTCTCTCTCTCTCTCTCTCTCTTTCTGCTGAATGTCTCCTAAGCATCTTTTGTACAATGAAGACTGATCTATTTAAGTCTATATTTGCAGTAAATAAATTACGCTATTACAGGGATCAGTTTTGGGTGAGTAGAAAATAGGACTATGAAAGATCTTTGAGGCAGCAATCTGTAGAAAGTTTTCAAATTATTTCCCATTTTAGGCTTGATGATACAGGCCTGGGTATCCGCTACGTCGGTAAAGGTAAAGGTTCCCCTCACAATAAGTGCTAGTAGTCGTTCCTGACTCTAGGGGGCGGTGCTCATCTCCGTTTCAAAGCCGAAGAGCCAGCGCTGTCCGAAGACGTCTCTGTGGTCATGCGGTTGGCATGACTAAATGCCGAAGGCACATGGAATGCTGTTCCCTTCCCACCAAAGGTGGTTCCTATTTTTCTAACTGAATTTTTTACGTGCTTTCGAACTGCAGAAGCTGGGACAAGTAATGGGAGCTCACTCTGTTACGCTTCACTAGGGATTCGAACTGCCGACCTTTCTGATCGACAAGCTCAGTGTCTTAGCCACTGAGGCACCACGTCCCTTCCATTACCTCTAAATAGCGGCAAATCACGCCACCAATTTTTGGCAATTGCTCTGCTGAAATTTGGCTACTCAATGATGTGGGATATAGTAGAATAGATAATAGAATAGAATGGATTGGGATGGGATGGGATGGGATGGGATGGGATGGGATGGGATGGGATAGAACAGAACAGAACAGAACAGAACAGAACAGAATAGAGAATGGTGTTACAGATATTGTCGAAGGATGGAAGCAGTTCCAAGTAAAGCTGCCTTCTGCAATTGACTGATGGCAAATTTGTCAATGCCTATGGTGTCCAAGTGGTGCTCCAGTTGTTTTGGGACTGCACCCAAGGTGCCTATTACTATTGGTACTCCCCTTGCTTGCCTTTGCCATAGTCGTTCTATTTCTACTCGTAGGTCTTTTGCATTTTGTTATCGTCTCCAGTTCTTTCTCTTCTCTTCTGCTGTTTCCAGGCACTGCACATTAAGGGCTTGGCACAACATAGGAGAACAAACGCATTAGGACTAGATTCAGCAGTCCATCTGCATTTAAAAGACACAGCTCACTCTTTTGAAAGCAGCAAAGTCCACATGCTGGACAGAGATGACCACTGGTTAGGAAGAGGGGTCGAAGACTGTCAAAACTGAACAGCCCTGTCTCCACAGAGGGGGAGGGATACAACATTTGTGGATGCATCAGGAGTGGGTTCCTGCCAGTTCTAAGCTCTTCTACTGAAGAGGTTCCACAAATCTACAGGGCCATTTAGAACCGGCTCCAGCTCCCTCCCCCCCGCCCGTCCGCCCATCATCAAGAGGAAGAGCGAGAGGAGGAATTCTGGGAGTTGAAGTCCACAAGTCTTAAAGCTGTCAAGTTTGAACACCCCTGGGTTTTTTTTTTTCCCTAAAGGCTTGAGGGTGCAAGGGTCTTGTCACTTGACAGCTTTAAGACTTGAGTGCTTCAAATGGCAAATTTTCTGAGCCAACATTTTGGTTGCTAAGCAAGAGCGTTGTTAAGGGAGTCTCACCACATTTCACAAGTGGGCCATGCCCACCCAGTCACATGACTGCCGAGCCACTCCCACCCGGTCACATGGCCAGCAAGCCACTCCCACAAAGCAGGCCACACCTACAGAACAGGTTCGAAAATGTTTTGAGACCCACCGCTGGGATACATACATGATGGCAACTTAGATGGGATGAAGGAGAAGATGTAAGACAACTTTAGAAGGATGGGACATTTCTTTCGAGCCCTCTTTCTTTCATGAGGCTTAAGACTACATTGCTGGAATTGGGTATGTCTCGTTTAATGAAAAGGAGGACTACATCTTGTGCCATATCCATCATTGGATGTTGGCGATCATGTTGGCGATCCTATTTTTATCACACGCCACATGAAAAAAAAACAGTGCTGTTGAGTTTTGTCCAAACCAGTCCCTTAGGTTTTGAAACGTAGGGCTAGGGGTGACATATAATAACGTTTCAATTTCTCAGGGCAGGGGTGATATTCAGCAGGTTCTGACAGGTTCTGGAGAACCGGTAGTGGAACCTTTGAGTACTGTTCTGTAGGGAGAACGAGGCAGGCGGGAACGGAGGCTAGGCAGGTTGGAAGCTAACAACAACCTTTATTGAACAAGGCAAAAGGCAAGGCAAACCACGAACCGGCAAACAGCAAACAATTGACAGCTGACAGCTCTTTTATATCGGAGCTGTCAGATGCTCGACCAATGGCGAGGCTGCATTCTCCCGCCAGCTGGCTGCTCGTGTCTTAGCCAATCAGGAGTGAGCAATGGGTTTTTATGGCGTCGGAGCCCCGAGGACTCAACAAGTACCGTATTTTTCAGAGTATAAGACACACTGGAGTATAAGAAGCACCAAGGTTTTGAAGAGGAAAATTAAAAAAAAACATTTTTGCACTCTGCAGAGTGAAAACGGACCCGTAGGTTTTTTTTAAAAAAAGGCATGCATAGCCTTTCGGAGGCTTATAGAGTGCTCCTGGGGGATGCGGGGAAAATTGAGGACGAATGGCCCATTTTTTGCTCATTTCTGCCCTCCCCAGCCCCAAGAAGCACTCTGCAAGGCTGCTAAAGGCTCTGCACAGCCATTTTGGTGAAGGGGTTTCAGGAGGCAAAAAATGCTGTATTCAGTGTATAAGATGCACCCAGATTTTCAGCCTCTTTTTTTGAGGGAAACCGGTGTGTCTTATACTCCAAAAAATACGGTAGTTCGGAGAACTGGCAAACACCACCTGTGGCTGGCCCCAGAGTGAAGTGGGAATAGAGATTTTGCAATATCCTTCTGCCAGGAGTGGGGCGGGAGATTTTGCAGTATTCTTCCCCTGCCACACCCACCAACACACGCCCACAGAACTGGTAGTAAAAAAAATTGAATTTCACCACTGTCTCAGGGGCTGCCACAAAGAAAAAGGTGTCAAGCTATTCTCCAAAGCACCTGAGGGTAGGACAAGAAGCAATGGGTGGAAACTAATCAAGGAGAGAAGCAACCTAGAACTAAGGAGAAATTTCCTGACAGTGTGAACAATTAATCAGTGGAACGACTTGCCTCCAGCAGCTGTGGGTACTCCAACACGAAGTTTTTTAAGAAGAGACTGGACAACCATTGGTCTGAAATGATATAGGATGTTAAAATATTCATGACTGAGAACAAGATCAGGCATAGCAGCTAAGTCAGTCAATGGGAGCTTAAACAGATCTGAGTCTGTGCAGAGAATTGAAACAGAAACTTAAGAAACTGCTCTGAGAAGTAAACTAGCAATCTGTCTGGGCTTGTCTGCTGAAATGAAATTAACTGCTTTTGTTTGTCTGTGACTCTCCTGCCTTGTGTTTCCTTGGAAGGACCACCTGCTGGTATTGTACATTGACTCATCTATTCTTATGTATGTAAAGAAGTTAATGAATCCAGCTGAATCAGTTAACTATGTGTGGGTGCTTTCTGGATTTGAGTTTTCTACAGCAAACTCTGAAATAGGATGTCCTGTCTGAGCAGGGGGTTGGATTAGAAGACCTCCAAGGTCCCTTCCAACTCTGTTATTCTGTTATACACCCACAGCACATGAGTGATCCTTTGGTTAAAAGTCACAGCTGAGCTGCTTTGGTGATGTCACTGTATCATCTGCATGTCCAGAAAATGCACCCAGTTTTAGTTTTAGTTTTATTTGATTTATATCCCGCACCTATCTCCTACAAAAGGACCCAGGGCGGCGCACAGGAAATTAAAACACAATATAAATATACAAATACATAATATCCTAAAACCACAATTAAACTTAAGAACCCTGTGCTAAAACAACACTTTAAAATCCCTCTAATTAAAATTTTGTAAACGAACACTCAGTCGTTATCGGGTGGTCACGCTAGGCCGGCTTGATGGAACAAGTGCGTCTTCAGGCGCTGGCGGAAAAGGCGGAGGTCCGAGGTGGTACGGAGTTCAGGAGGCAGGTCGTTCCAGAGGGTAGGGCCCACCACAGAGAAGGCCCTTCCCCTGGGCATCGCCAACCGGCATTGCCCGGCCGACGGTACCCGGAGAAGACCCTCTCTATGGGAGCGGATCGGTCAAAGGGATGTGTGGGGCCGAAGGCGGTCTCGCACATAACTAGGCCCCGTGCCATGGAGCGCTTTAAAGATGGTAATCAGCACCCAGAGTTGTTTTCTGATGAGTTCATATACCCATGTTCCTCAACACCATGCTTTGACCTCCTCAACATGGGGATTACATAGCAGGAGGTGGCTAGGAGAGAGCATTCCAAACTGCCAAGCTTTTAAACACGATACAACATCTTGCATCCTAATCACTCTGGATTTCTATCATTTGGAGATTGTGTGCATCCCATTTAAATCCACCAACTTACTGTATTCTACGGAGTATAAGATGCTCCAAAGTATAAGACGCACCTAGCTTTTGGGAAGGAAAACAAGGGGAAAATATCTGCCTCTGCCTCCCAGCAATTTGCCTCCTTGCAACAAACAGTACAGACAATATGCACTGTTTGTGGTGTTTACATTTCAGACTCTACTTGTACAGATGCTGGTAAAATTGCTGTGCTTTCTGGAAGTATAGGTATTCTCTGCTATTTAAAAGAACAGCACTTTTTAAAGCAATAGCACGGGGCCACTTCCGATCAAGCATTTATTTTAAAAACCTTCTTCATTATGTTAAGTTGTCTAGAATAATATTAAAGCAGTCTTTTAAAAATAAGTCTAACAATTTGAACATTCTGTAGGCAATTATAGTTATTGACTTACCTCCTTGCAGCAAACAGCAAACAGCAAACAGACTGTTTAGGTTTAGCCCGATTAGAAACAAATAATAATAATAATAATCAGACTCTACCTCCCAGCAATTTGCCTCGTGGAGCAAACAGCAAGTTTCACTTTCAATTTCTCCCGATCATCAGCTGTTTCAGGCTGCAAGGATTGCTATAGCCTATTGCAGCCCCCCAAAGCCCCTGCTTGCTTGCAAAGAGGTAAATTGCTGGGAGGCAGAGGCCAAAGGGTTGGGGCCGGTGGGTGGGACTACATTCAGTTTATAAGAC
>CM077648.1:10852706-10887706 GCA_039707465.1 Rhabdophis nuchalis | reverse complement strand
ACTCCCACAGAGCGGGCCTACTCCGGGTGCCGTCGGCCGGGCAATGCCGGCTGGCGACACCCAGGGGAAGAGCCTTCTCTGTGGCGGGCCTGGCCCTCTGGAACGACCTACCCCCCGACCTTCGCACTACCTCGGACCTCCACCTCTTCCGCCAACGTCTTAAGACGTACTTATTCCAACAAGCCGGCCTAGGATAGCCCCCCGCGTCTGACTTTTAAATATAAATTATAATTTGGTTACGGTTTTAATAACGGGTTTTAGCATGGGTGAATTAATTTAATATATTTTTAATTGATGTATATTGTATTTATGGTTTTATATAATGCCTGTGCGCCGCCCTGGGTCCTAACAAGGAGAATTTAATAAATTTAATAAAATAAATAAATAAAATACAGGTAAGGAACAAGGGTAGCCCTCCAAAGCACCATTCCGGTACCGGGTTGTGCCGCCTGGAACCCACCACTGTCCTGATTCTTCCTTCCTGACAACTGGACACTGAAGGAAGGGAGACAAAATCACTCAGATCCCTTCTTTTCAATATGCCACTCCCCTGGTTGAACACTCCCTCCTACTCATAATCATTCTACCTGGAAACATGCAATGAAAATACACTTACATCAGAGGTGGTATTCAGCCATTCTGGAGAACCGATAGCAGGTTCTGGAGAACCGGTAGCGGAAATTTTGAGTAGTTTGGAGAACCGGCAAATGTCACCTCTGGCTGGCCCCAGAGTGAAGTGGGAATAGAGCAGGGGTGGGTTCCTACCAGTTCTAAGCTCTTCTAGAGAAGAGGTTCCACAAATCCACAGGGCCATTTAGAACCGGTTCCAACTCCCTCCCCCTGCCCATCCGCCCATCATTAAGATGAAGAGCGAGAGGAGGAATTCTGGGAGTCGAAGTCCACAAGTCTTAAAGCTGTCAAGTTTGAACACCCCTGGGGTTTTTTTCCTCAAGGGTTCGGGGTGCCAGAGTCTTGTAACTTATTTATTTATTTATTTATTTATTTATTTATTTATTTATTTATTTATTTATTTATTTATTTATTTATTTATTTATTTATTTATTTATTTGATTATATTTCTAGACCGCCCCCTCTCCCCGAAGGGACTCGGGGCGGTGTACAGGTAAAATTAAAATTATCAAAATCATAACAATACATATAAACTAAAATCGAATTAAATAGTCCTCTGTACAAATTTATAAAAATTAAAACTTAACCCATAAAACCGAATAAAATAATTTAAAATCACAGACTGAAGCGGGAAGCATGGAGTTAGGCCAGGCCGGCTAGTTGAAACAAGTGGGTTTTGAGTTTCTGGCGGAAGGAGCGAAGGTCCGTGGTCGTTCTAAAACTTGACAGCTTTAAGACTTGCGTGCTTCAAATGCCAGAGTTCCTGAGCCAACATTTTGGTTGCTAAGCGTTATTAAGTGAGTTTCACCACATTTCACAAGTTGGCCACACCCACCCTGTCACATGGCTGGCAAGCCCCTCCCACCCAGTCACATGGCCAGCAAGCCACTCCCAGCGAGTCACATGGCTGGCAAGCCACTCCCAGTCACATAGCCGACAAGCCACTCCCACAAAGCAGGCCACACCTACAGAAGAAGTTCTAAAAAAATTTGAAACTCACCACTGTTTGGAACGTTCTTAAGGCTGCAGGAGCTATAAAGCAGGGGTCTCCAACCTTTGCAACTTTAAGTCTGAAGGACTTCAGTTCCGGGAGCTGAAGTCCTTCAGACTTAAAGTTGCAAAGGTTGGAGACCCCTGCTATAAAGCACTTCCAAAGAGGGGAGAGGGCAACCCATGATCCTCTGGGATCATGTATTAAAATCATTTATTAAAACCAAGAGGTTTCGTTACTCATCCAAGTAACTTCTTCAGTAAATAGGGAAGAAAATGGTAAGTGAGCACCTGTCTGCCCTGGACGAGTTCAAATCACCAGGACCGGATGGATTACACCCCAGGGTTCTGAAGGAACTGGCAGACGAGATCTCAGAACCACTGAACTATATCTTTCAGAGATCCTGGAGCACCGGGGAACTGCCAGAAGACTGGAAAAGAGCAGATGTGGTTCCCATCTTCAAAAAAGGGAAAAAAACAGATCCAGGAAACTATAGACCCATCAGCCTGACCTCAATACCAGGAAAGATTCTGGAAAAGATAATTAAACAACAAATAAGTGAACACCTAGAAGCAAACAAAGTAATAGCCAAAAGCCAACATGGGTTTGTCAAAAACAGATCATGCCAGACGAATCTAATTGCATTCTTTGACAAAGTAACAAAATCAGTGGACCAGAGGAATGCTGTTGATATAATTTACCTGGACTTCAGTAAGGCATTTGATAAAGTAGATCATAACCTACTATTAGATAAAGTAGAAAATTGTGGGTTAGACAGCAGCACCACCAAATGGATTCGTAACTGGCTGACCAACCGCACTCAACGTGTAGTCCTCAATGGAACTGCATCTACATGGAAGGAAGTATGCAGTGGAGTCCCCCAAGGCTCTGTTTTAGGCCCAGTACTCTTTAACATCTTCATCAACGATTTGGATGAGGGGATAAATGGGGAACTCATCAAATTCGCAGACGACACCAAGCTGGCAGGAATAGCCAACACTCCAGAAGATAGGCTTAAGATACAGAAGGATCTAGACAAACTTGAACATTGGGCACTGTCTAATAAAATGAAATTCAATTGTGAAAAAAGTAAGGTCCTACATATAGGCAAGAAAAACCAAATGCACAAGTACAGTATAGGTGGTACCTTGCTCAATAGTAGCAACTGTGAGAGGGATCTCGGAATCCTAGTGGACAACCATTTAAATATGAGCCAGCAGTGTGCAGCAGCTGCCAAAAAAGCCAACACAGTTCTAGGCTGCATCAACAGAGGGATAGAATCTAGATCGCGTGAAGTGTTAATGCCACTGTATAGTGCCTTGGTAAGGCCACACTTGGAATACTGCATACAGTTTTGGTCGCCACGATGTAGAAAAGACGTGGAGACTCTGGAAAGAGTGCAAAGAAGAGCAACCAAGATGATTAGAGGACTGGAGACTAAGACATATGAAGAACGGCTGCAGGAGCTGGGTATGTCTAGTTTGATGAAGAGAAGGACCAGGGGAGACATGATAGCAGTGTTCCGATATCTCAGAGGGTGCCACAAAGAAGAGGGAGTCAAACTTTTCTCCAAGGCACCTGGGGGCAGGACAAGGAGCAATGGGTGGAAACTAACCAAGGAGAGAAGCAACTTAGAACTAAGGAGAAATTTCCTAACAGTAAGAACAATTAACCTCTGGAACAGCTTGCCTCCAGCAGTTGTGAATTGCCCAACCCTGGAAGTCTTTAAAAAGATGTTAGACAGCCATTTGTCTGAAATGGTATAATGTTCCTGCCCATGCAGGGGGTTGGACTAGAAGACCTACAAGGTCCCTTCCAACTCTGCTATTGTATTGTATTGTATTGTAAACTTCAAACATCTCAGATACTTGCTTAGCAATGGAACATTTTGGCTCCATTGTTGTCGTAAGTCAAGGACTCCCTGTACTTCCCTGAATATTGACTTTCAGATGTTACCTCTTCCCATCAATCATGTTGCTGAGGCAGGGAGGCGTGGGGGGAGGAGAAGGAAGCAAGGAACCATTTCTCATGCCCTACCTGAAACACCCTGACACCAACCTGGCCTTCCTGCGCCCGAGTCCGTTCACACCTTGTTCCCCCAACAGCCTCCTCCACAACAGACACCTTATCAAACGTGACTGATAGCTGCAATCTGCACGCTGGGCAGCCATTAAGCAAATTACCTGAATCATTGCAAGGATTAGTCTCATTAACACATGATTAGCATCAAATTAAAATAATGAGTGTTTAACTTCTGATGTCTTCCAGTTGTTTGAACAGCTTGATCAGCCACACCAGGCTGGCAGAGAGGTGGTGGGTGGCAAAAAAAAGTCATCCGGGAGGGGAGAATGGAAGTAACTTGCCCTATGCCAGGGGTAGTGTGTTACTTTCAAATACAAGAGAGGGCGGGGAGGGAGAGGGAAAGAGGGACAGAGAGAGGGGGAGGGGGAAAGAGAGGAAAGGGGGGAGGGAGAGGGAGAGTGGGAGAGGCAGAGGGTGAGAAACAGAGAGAGACAGTGAGGGGGGAGAGGGAGAGGAGGAGAGGGGGGAAGAGAGAGAGGGGAGGAAGATAGGGGGAGGGAGGGAGAGAGACAGAGGGGGAGAGGGGGAAAGGGGGAGAGAGTGGGAGAGAGAGGGAGAGAGAGACAGAGAGAGGGGGAGGCAGAGATGGAGAGGAGGAGAGGGAGAGAGAGGGAGAGAGAGGCAGAGACGGAGAGGAGGAGAGGAGGAGAGAGGGAGAGAGAGGGGGAGGAAGAGAGAGAGGCAGAGGGAGAGAGAGGGAGGGAGAGGGGGAGAGAGAGGCAGAGGGACAGACAGAGAGGGAGAGAGAGGGGGAGAGAGAGGCAGAGAGAGAGAGGCAGAGAGAGGGAGAGAGGGAGACAAGGAGAGGGGGAAGAGAGAGGGGGAGGAAGAGAGAGAGGCAGAGGGAGAGAGACAGAATGAGGGAGAGGGGGAGAGGGAGGGAGAGGAGAAGGGGAGAGAGGGAGGGAGAGAGGCAGAGAGAGGGAGAAGCAGAGGGAGAGAGACAGAGAGAGACAGAGAGGGGGTGGAGAGAGGCAGAGAGAGGGAGAGGAAGAGAGGGGGAGGGAGAGAGAGAGGAGAAGAGAGACAGAGGGAGGAAGAGAGATGGGAGAGAGAGGGAGGAAGAGACAGAAGCAGAGTGAGAGAGACAGAGAGGGAGAGGGAGAGAGAGATTAGCTGGAAAAAGAACATGGATATTATGATTCATCAAGATGAGCACCACCCCTTAGAGTCAAGGACGACTAGCACATATGTGCGAGGGGACCATTGACCTTTAGCACTGCAGTCTTCTGGAGGGAGAGCTTTGATGTTGATCCTGGGGTCTGTTGGAGCCCCTATCTCAGCCTAGGAGTCACAGCCCAAAAGAGCTACCACCGCTAAGGCCATTGGGGCCTCGACTTCCCACAGCCTCTCAGGTCCCTCCTTCAGGCCCTGCTTCTTCTCATACTCATCCTTCTGCCCAATCAAAAGCTCAAGGACAAACAACATGATATTTTCTTTCTATTTATTTGACCCCCAGCCAGACTTTTTCCAATATAGGTAGTCCTTGAT
The DNA here is from genome assembly GCA_039707465.1 of Rhabdophis nuchalis. Taxonomy (NCBI): domain Eukaryota; kingdom Metazoa; phylum Chordata; class Lepidosauria; order Squamata; family Natricidae; genus Rhabdophis; species Rhabdophis nuchalis. The sequence goes on along the minus strand of CM077648.1, from coordinate 10,882,512 downwards.
TTGCAACAATTATGGCCATAAATCAGGAATTATCTATGCTGGAATAGTTTATTAATATGACTAAACCAAAAGCTAGACAAAATAACAATATTGATCTACTCTCTCCAATAAGTGTTGCTGTTTTATCTAATTTGAGTAGGTGGGTGGATGAATGGAGGGATGTGATAGATATAGATAGATAGGTAGATACAGATAGTAGATAGATGATAGGTAGATAGATGGTAGGTAGGTAGGTAGGTAGGTAGGTAGGTAGGTAGATGATAGACAGACAGATAGGATGGATAGATAGGTAGGTAGGTAGGCAGGTAGGCAGGCAGGCAGGCAGGCAGGCAGGCAGGCAGGCAGGCAGACAGACAGACAGAGACAGAGATAGGGATGGATGGATGGATGATTGGAGGGATAGAGGATTGATACTGTAGATAGATTATAAATAGACAAAAGAGAAATGATAGAGATAGACAGACAGATGATGGATGGACAGGGCGGGGCAGGGCAGGGCAGGGCAGGGCAGGACTGGACTGGACTGGACTGGACTGGACAGACAGGCAGGCAGGCAGGCAGGCAGGCAGGCAGGCAAGCAGACAGACATCAAATTGTCTATAAACTTTTGGGTGGATTTCATTTTGCCTGTACTTAGGGAAGGAAGGAAGGAGTGAATGAAGAAGGGCAGGAGGGAGGAGGGAGAGAACGGAAGAAGAGTGGGAGGGAAAGAAGGAAGGAAAGAAAGGAAAGAAAGAAAGAAGGAAGGAAGGAAATTCTCTTTCAAACATTTGGCTCCGGGCTGGTTCTTTTGATGCCTTCTTTCTGTACGAACTGAAAGCTGTGGATTGATCGCTTCATTATGCCACCCCCTGTTCCAGTGGTAGGTTGCTGCCGGCAAGGCCCTGTTCAGCTGAACTAGTAGTAAAGGTGGCGGGAGGCCCTGCCCGCCCACCCGGACATTTCTGCGCATATGCAGAAGCATTGCCCGTGTGCATGAACCTGAACCGGTAGCAAAAATATTTGCAACTCATTGGAACTGCCCTGTTCCAATGGAAAGGTATGTGAAGACTGCCACGTTGGAGCAAATCAATAAATAGCTAAATCTCCCGGCTGAAAAGGCTTCTATCATTTGACGAAGCCTCTGACAGCTCATCTATGTAAAGCAGCCAATGTTTAAACCCCAACATCTTGACTAGTTTCTCTTTTTCAAATGCCACAAACCATAAGCGGGTATTATAGGCAAAACACTTGTCAAAAACGTGCTTCTCTGCCCCTGTTTTTTAACGTCTGAGTTTTCCTCCAAAGTGCAAAAAGGCAACTTCAACAGATAACATTCTTTTCTCATTCACTTCGACTATAAAATAGCCAGTTCCTCCTAAAATTGGCAAAAAAATAATAAAATCTATGTAAATAAAAATGTAGTAAGAGTTTGTTCAAAACCGCTAATCTCCGAAAGTCCTGCACCGATTGCTTCCAAATTTTCACACAAGGTTCCTTTCCAGTACGGCACCAATGATATATATATATATAGATTGTGTAGATGTCACACTTCTGCCAGGTACATGCAACGGAAATGTAAAAAATTGTAAAAAAGGTAGGTAGGTGGATGCAGAGAGAGCAGTGGGCCACAGGTATTATGTCATCCTTTATGACATAAAATACTCTGTCCGTAGGTAGGTAGGTAGGTAGGTAGGTAGGTAGGTAGGTAGGTAGGGGGATAGAGAGAGAGGGAGAAATACAGTAGGTAGGTAGGTAGAGGGATAGAGAGGGAGGGGAGAAATACGGTAGGTAGGTAGGTAGGTAGGGGGATAGAGAGGGAGGGAGAAATACAGTAGGTAGGTAGGTAGGATATATAGAAAGAGGGAGAAATACAGTAGGTAGGTAGGTAGAGGGATAGAGAGAGGGAGAAATACGGTCGGTAGGTAGGTAGGTAGGTAGGTAGGTAGGTAGGTAGAGGGATAGAGAGGGAGGGGGAGAAGTACAGTAGGTAGGTAGGTAGGTAGGTAGAGGGAGAAAGGGAGAAAGGGAGTAGGTAGAGAGGGAGTAGGTAGGGTGCCACAGGTGGCACACGGAACCATTTCGTAGGGCGCGCAAGGCGTGCCCTGTCAGTTCCAGGGTGCACGTGTGTACTGGCCAGCTAATTTAGGCCTTCTTTTGAGGTCTTTTCGCCCTCTGAAGGCTTCAGGGAAGCTCCTGAAGCCTCTGGAGGTGAGGAGGGGACTGTTTTCACCCTCCCTAGGCTCCTAGGAAGCCTCTGGAGCCTGGGGAGGGTGAAAAAAGCATGCCAAAAGCAGGGGGTCGCACACATAGCCCACGCACAACCCCACTGCGCTCCCCCCACTTTTGGCACACGAGCCGAAAAAGGTTAGCCATCACTGATCTAGAGTATCTATCAATCATCTATCTACAGACAGACAGACAGACAGACAGACAGACAGACAGACAGACAGACAGACAGACAGACAGATGATAGGATCTGTCTGGGTCCTTTTTGGAGAAGGTGCGGGGTATAAATTTGAATAAAATAAAATAAATAAATAAAGATAGCTAGCTAACTAGATGATAGATAATAGAGATAGATATTATTATTATTAAATTTCAGGATAGATAGATAGATAGATAGATAGATAGATAGATAGATAGATAGATAGATAGATAGATAGATAGATAGATAGATAGATAGATAGATAGATAGATAGATAGATAGATCAAGAGATCAACAGACAGACAGGCAGATGATACTAGCTAACTAGATGATAGATGATAGATCTATCTACTATGATAGCTATCTAGCTAGATGATAGATGATAGATCTTCTACTAGAAGACCTCCAAGGTCCCTTCCAACTCTGCTATTGTATTGTAAGGGGACCATGCTAGTAATCTGTGTTGAGTCTTTGAAAGATGAAATAGATCAACAGACAGACAAATAGATAGACAGATGATACTAGCTAACTAGATGATAGATATATGATAACTAGATAGACAGACAGACAGATGATAGCTAGCTAGATGATAGATGAGATAGATAGATAGATGAGATAGATAGATAGACAGACAGACAGACAGACAGACAGACAGACAGACAGACAGACAGACAGACGAGGAAGGGAAGATGATAGAAAGACAGAGACAGAGAGATGATGAAGAAGAGAGAGAGAAAAAACAGAAATAGAGAGATAGAGAAAAGAGTAACAGAAGAGAGGGAGCGGTGATAGGCAGTTAGGCAGGAAGAGAGGTGACAGACAGATATAGACATGTTGAGCTTTTGACCTCAGATCTCTTTGGTCCTTCTGGGACAATAAGATAGCAATAGAGATGAAAGATTCCTGGGACAAAGCTTTCATCTTGTCGCCTCATCATTGACAAGACCTCCTGGGGTCTGCATCTTGTATCATGGATGGTAACATTATAAAATAGAGCCTCTTGTGGACAGCTAGGCTAATGCAGGGAGAGTTGGGTCTTACTTTAACCAATTCCAAACTACTTAGGACATTAATTAAGCTAATACAAAATTAAGCGGATACAATTTGAATATTATGTCATTACATCTCATCGAGTGGGAGCCAATGTTTCCTAGGCCAGGGACATTACTCATAAAATAATTGGTGGTACCAAGATTACAGCAACATTGGACAATTGAACTGGGACAAATATTTTGCATCAAAACTCAGTGAGTACCAAATTTGATAAGCTTCAAAGTAGTTGAGTACTAAACAAATGATGAGTACCAGGACAAAATTTTTGCATCAAAATGCATTGAGTACCACATTTGATGAGCTTCAAAGTAGTTGAGTACTAAACAAATGAGTACTGGGACAAATTTTTTGTATCAAAACTCATTGAGTACCAAATTTGATAAGCTTCAAAGTAGTTAAGTAACAAGGTAGACACTGTATGTCTATCTCTATTTGGTTTGTTTTTTTTAAATTCGTATTTATATCCCACACCCATCTCCCATAGAGGGACCCGGGGTGGTGCACAGGAAAATTAAAAACAAATACAAATATACAAAATACTCCTAAAAACTACATTAAACTCAGCCCTGTGCTAAAACATAATTAAAACCCCCAGATTAAAACTTTGATCAACTAATACTCAGTTCGGTATCGGGTAGTTCATGTCAGGCCGGCTAGATGGGAAAAATGCGTTTTTAAGCGCTGGCGGAACAGGCGGAGGTCCGAGATTACACGGAGTTCGGGAGGTAGGTCGTTCCAGAGGATTGGGCCCACCACAGAGAAGGCCCTTCCCCTGGGCGTCGCCAACCCGCAAGACCCTCTCTGTGGGAGCGAATCGATCGAAGGGACGTATGGGGCAGCAGACGGTCTCGCAGGTAACTAGGCCCCGTGCCATGGAGCACCTTGAAGATGGTCATCAATACCATGTAACGCACCCGAAAGGTCACAGGTAGCCAGTGCAGTTCACGCAGGAGAGGTGTTATATGGGATTGCCTCGAGGCTCCCATGATCACCCGCGCGTTGAGGGTGTCTAAGCCTATGGATGTGACACACAGACTGAATGAAGACTGGAAACTATATGAAACTATCATCAGCCACTTCCTCTACATGGATGGCATCTTGTTGTAGGCTAAAAGTCAATGAAACATTGACTTGCTGAGCCACTTGACATTGATCTATAGTGATGTCATTCAGACTAGAGAAGTATGGCAAGGGTGGTATTCACTTACCATATTTTTCAGAGTATAAAACACATTTTTTGCCCCCCACAAAGAGGGTGAAAATTTGGGTGCGTCTTATACACTGAATGTAGCCCCATCCACCCACCATCCCCCAACCTTTGGCCTCTGCCTCCCAGCAATTTACCTCCTTGCAGCAAACGGGGAAAATGGGGCTTGCGGAGGTGTTAATAGGCTATGATCGGGAGGCCCATGCTGAAATTGAAAGTGAAACTGGCTGTTTGCTGCACCAGGCAAATTGCTGGGAGGCAGAGGCAGATTTTTTTCCCCTTGTACTAATGAGGTTGTTTGTTGCTTGCTGCAGGAAGATAAGTCAATAACTATAAATGCCTATAGAATGTTCAAATTGTTAGATTCGTTTTTAAAAGACTGCTTTATTATTATTCTAGGCAACTTAACAAAATGAAGAAGCTTTTTTTTTTTAAAAAAAAAAGCTTGATCTGAAGAGGCCCAGTGCTAGTGAATCTTTTTTTAAATAGCACAGAATTACTATACTTCCAGAAAGCCCATCAATTTTAACAGCATCTGTACAAGTAGAGTCTGAAATGTAACACCACAAACAGTGTATATTGTCTGTACTGTTTTGCTGTTTGTTGCAAGGAGGCAAATTGCTGGGAGGCAGAGGCAGATTTTTTCCCTTTGTTTTCCTCTCCAAAAGCTAGGTGCTTCTTATACTCTGAAAAATACGGTACCTTCCCTACTGTGTTAGTTTAATTCGTTTAGCGAATTAAACTCGTTTAGCGCAGGGTTTGTTTAATTCGTTTTAACATTGTACTTTGTTTGTGGTTTTTAATTGTATTTTTAATTCCCTGTGCCCTGCCTCGAGTCCCTTCGGGGAGAGAGAGCGGGTTATAAATTAAAAATTATTATTATTATTATTATTATTATAGTGTGTGCACGTGTGTGTCAAAAGAGTCAAGATGGCAGCCACAACATGGGATGGGACCCCTCCCTTTTTAAAAAAGGATCAAAACCTTGATTGCATTGGTGTGGCTGTTTCCCTCAACTCACAAAAGACCGCTTTCTCTTCGAATGATCCTTGATCTTGGATGAGAAGCAAAACATCTTCAAAACAAAACAAAAAAACAACAGAAAGTCCAGTTGCCTCCTGAAGAAGCACCTTTGGGACATCCAGGACCTGGATGACTGAGAATCTCTACAGACTTTTAGCTATACAATATGGGATGGAGATCCTTGGAATGGTGTGAGAGTACGAATGGATCTGCAGAGTAAAATATTGCACAGGACAGGAACCATTGGCACCACTCAGGTGACCCTGAGGACACAAATCAACCTCCAAGAGGCCTTCACCACCCTCTCAAAGGATGCAAAGGACCAGCTGTCTGCAAGGAGTATTAATCCTTCCATCCCCCACTACCCTGTCAGAGCTGAAGAAGCTCCTTGGATGAGAAGCGAAACGTCTTCAAATGAAAAACAAGAAAGCCTCCTGAAGAAGCACCTTTGGGACATCCAGGACCTGGACGACTGAGAATCTCTACAGACTTATCACCTGCTGCTGTGGCCTAGAGGTGGAGCTCTCGCCTCCCAATCAGGAGGTTGTGAGTTCAATCCTAGGTAGAGGCAGATGTAGGGTCTCCTGCTTGGGCAGGGGGTTGGACTTGATGACTTGCAAGGTCCCTTCCAACTCTGTTAATCTGTAACATCTGTAACTTGTAGCTATACAATTTGGGATCAAGACCCTTGGAATGGCGTGGAAGTAGGAATGGATTTCTAGAGGAAAAATGTGCAGGCTACAGGAACCATTGGCACCACTCAGGTGATCTTGGGGACACAGATAAACCTCCAAGTGGCCTCAACGACCCTCTAAAAGGATGCAAAGGACCAGCTATCTGCAAGGAGTATCAATCCTTCCATTCCCCACCATCCAGTCAGAACTGAAGAAGCTCCTTGGATGAGAAGCGAAACGCCTTCCAAAAACAAAACAAGAAAGTCCAGTTGCCTCCTGGGGAAAACAAAAAAAGCACCTTTGGGACATCCCTGATCTTCTTTAAAAAATTAAAACCAGCTTCAAGAGAGACCAAGTTACAGAAATGCTCCCCCGTTTTTCACAAACGGACGTGACTTCCACTCCGTTTGTTAAGATCTGGAAACCTTTCCGAGTGTGGCGTTTGAGTTGTGTGAATCAATAGCAGTGTGAATCCTATATAATACAATACAAAAGCAGAGTTGGAAGTCCAACCCCCTGCCTAGGCAGGAAGCCCTATACCATTTCAGACAAATGGCTATCCAACATCTTCTTAAAGACTTCCAGTGTTTGGGGCATTCACAACTTCGGGAGGCAACTTCTGTTCCATGGATTAATTGTTCTCACTGTCAGGAAACTTCTCTTTAGTTGTAGGTCGCTTCTCTCCTTGATTAGTTTCCACCCATTGCTTCTTGTTCTACCCTCAAGTACTTTGGAGAATAGCTTGACTCCCTCTTCTTTGTGGCACCCTCTGAGATATTGGAAGACTCCTATCATGTCTCCCTTGGTCCTTCTTTTCCTTAAACTAGACCTACCCAGTTCCTGCAACCGTTCTTCATATGTTTTAGTCTCCAGTCCCCTGATCCTCTTTGTTGCTCTTCTCTGCACTCTTTCTAGAGTCTCCACATCTTTTCTACATCGTGGTGACCAAAACTGAATGCCGGATTCCAAATGTGGCCTTCCCAAGGCCTTATAAAGTGGTATTAACACTTCACGGGATCTATGATTCTATCCTTTTGTTCCCTTTATTCATCTCTTCCCCAGGCAGCCTCGAATCTTCAGAGTTTTTTCCCCTCTCCGTTTCTTCCCAAGGTCACTGGATTGGGGAGTGGGTGGGTGGGAACGAAGTTATTCTCTCCTCGTTTGTTTTTCCGGATCTCTCTCTCTCTCTCTCTCTCTCTCTCTCTCTCTCCCCATCTCAGGGCGGATTTCTCAAACTTAAAATGAGTTTCAGAGGAATTTTTTAAAAAAAAAAGATTAAAAAAAATATAAGAAGAGGTTGCAGCTCTCCAGGGGGAAGGAAGGGGCGCGTTGTTTTTTAATACACGTTGTATCTCAGGCTGCAGCTCCTTGGGGAGGTTCAAAGAACCTCAAAGGCCTCAAATAGTTCTCTGCCCGGGAGCAAAGAAGCCATTACAGCTTGTAGTGGAAGATTTAATAGGTGTCATAATTTATCATGTAAACCGAAAAGTGTTTCTTAATTAAGTGCGTACGTTAATGAATTTTTTAATTTGATCCCTGTAAGTACCTTGCTATACTAATTGCAATATTCTACACATTAGTCATCCACTGTTGCCCTTGGCTATTTTCTACCCAGTAGAGGTAGAGGCAGAGCTTTTTAGTTAAAGTTCATTTAACTCTTTCCACCCAGCGAATTAGGCCCTCCTTTGATTCCGGACGGCTGAGTGACAGCCATATTTCACACCTACTCTGGGTGAAAAATGTCCTTTCTGTACAAGGCTAGAGTGGCTGTAGATAATCCCTGAACGTGTAGCAAAAGGGGAAGGAGAAAGAGAAGGACAAGAAGGAGGGGAAGAGGAAGAGGCAGGAGGAGGAGGTGGAAGAGGAGAAGGAGCAGGAGGAGGAGAGGGAGGAGGAAAAAAGAGAAGAAGAAAGGGGAAAGGAGGAGGGGAAGAGGGAGGAGGAGGGAAAGGAGGAGGGAAAAAGGAGAAGAGGAGGAAGAGGAGGCAAGGAAAAGGGAGGAGGTGGAAGAGAAGGAGAAGGGGAAAGAGATGGAAGAGGAGAAGGAGCAGGAGGAGGAGGGAGGAGAAAAAAGAGAAGGAGGGGGAAAGGAGGAGGGGAAGAGGAAGAGGCAGGAGGAGGAGGTGGAAGAGGAGAAGGAGCAGGAGGAGGAGAGGGAGGAGGAAAAAAGAGAAGAAGGAAGGGGAAAGGAGGAGGGGAAGAGGGAGGAGGAGGGAAAGGAGGAGGGAAAAAGGAGAAGAGGAGGAAGAGGAGGCAAGGAAAAGGGAGGAGGTGGAAGAGAAGGAGAAGGGGAAAGAGATGGAAGAGGAGAAGGAGCAGGAGGAGGAGGGAGGAGAAAAAAGAGAAGGAGGGGGAAAGGAGGAGGGGAAGAGGAAGAGGCAGGAGGAGGAGGTGGAAGAGGAGAAGGAGCAGGAGGAGGAGAGGGAGGAGGAAAAAAGAGAAGGAGAAGGAAGGGGAAAGGAGGAGGGGAAGAGGGAGGAGGATGAGGGAAAGGAGGAGGGAAAAAGAAAGAGAAGACGAGGAAGAGGAGGCAAGGAAAAGGGAGGAGGTGGAAGAGAAGGAGAAGGGGAAAGAGAAGGGGAAGTGGATGGAGGAGCAGGAGGAGGAGGGGAAGGGGAAGGAGGAGGAGATGGAAGAGGAGAAGGAGCAGGAGCAGGAGAGGGAGGAGGAAAAAAGAGAAGAAGGAAGGGGAAAGGAGGAGGGGAAGAGGGAGGAGGAGGGAAAGGAGGAGGGAAAAAGGAGAAGAGGAGGAAGAGGAGGCAAGGAAAAGGGAGGAGGTGGAAGAGAAGGAGAAGGGGGAAAAGAAAGGGAAGTGGATGCAGGAGCAGGAGGGGAAGAGGAAGGAGGAGGAGAGGGAGGAGGAGAAACAAAAAGAGGAGGAGGAGGTGGGGAAGAGGAAGAGGGAGGAGGTGGATGAGGAGGAGAGAAGGAGAAGGAGGGGAAAGAAGAGGAAGCAGACAGAGGAGCAGGAGGAGAGGGGATGGGGAAGAGGAAGAGAACGAAGGAGGAGAGGGAGGAGGAGAAAAAGGAGGAGGAGGAGGAGGAGAAGAGGGAGGAGAAGGAGGGAAATGAGAAGGGAAAAGAGAAGGGGAAGGAGGAGGAGGAAGAGGAAGAGAAGACGATGACGACTTATCCACCCTTCATATTAAACATTTAACTTCACAAACCAAATTGTTCAAAGTCCAAAATTTCAATCTGGAACTTCATTAAGCATATAGGGCTACAGCTTTCGGCTTCAAACACTTTTTGGAGGAAGGAAAATATTGTGAAACATTGTCCCTGAGATTGGCAATCTAGCTTTGGCGTGTTGCCTTGACATGCATGGCTTTGCAAGGCTGGCTGAGGAATTCTGGGCACGGAGGTCCACAGGTCTTAAAGCTGCCAAGTTGGGCACTTCTGCTCCAAGGTGACCCTGAAGCTCCTCTTAATTCTTCTCCCTTTTCATTAACTTCCTTTCCTTTTTCACTGTACATGTTGTGTTGTGATCTCTCTCTCTCTCTCTCTTTATATATAGACAATCCTACACCCTAGATCATCTGTAAATCTAATTGAGGAACTGCAGTGGTCAAAACCATATGCATTTAAAAACAATAATATTTCATCCAGTTAAGAAAAATGCACCAGGAAAAAAAACTGATCTTCAACCTTTGCCTTCCTTTCCCATCTCTCTCTTCGTTTAAATGATATTAATGCGAACCAGTCATCTGTTAAAAATATTATATCACAGAAGTGATCTAGGGTTAATTGCCTTGCTGGTAATAGCCTATGACATCTAGAAAAAATATTTGGTACATAACAGAATGCCCGTTGCAGCTTCCTTCCCTAGCTGAAATTTTAAAGGTAAGAATTTTCCACTAGAAATAAGAACTTCGAAACTCAATTTTCGTCTAACGCCAGTTGTATTGTAATAGAAAAGCATTGGAGAAACTTTGGAATTTTAAGCATTGATGGCGGGCATTGTCACAAAATGGCAGCATGGTAGCAGTGGCTAACCAGGAGACAGAATCCTGGTATTATTATGAAATATAGAATATAGAATAGCAGAGTTGGAAGGGACCTTAGAGGTCTCCTAGTCCAACCGCCTGCTTAGACAGGAAACCCTACATCACCTCAGACAAATGGTTACCCAACATCGTCTTAAAAACTTCCAGTGTTGGAGCATTTACAACTTTTGGAGGCAAGTTGTTCCACTGGTTAATTGTTGTCACTGTCAGGAAATTTCTCCTTAGTTTGCTTCTCTCCTTAATTAGTTTCCACCCATTGCTTCTTGTTGTGCCCTCGGGTGCTTTGGAGAATAGTTTGACTCCCTCTTCTTTGTGGCAACCCCTGAGATATTGGAAGACTGCTATCGTGTCTCCCCTGGTCCTTCTCTTCATTAAACTAGACATACCCAGTTCCTGCAACCGTTCCTCATATGTTTTAGTCTCCAGTCCCCTGATCCTCTTGGTTGCTCTTCTCTGCACTCTTTCTAGAGTCTCCACATCTTTTTTTACATTATGGCGACCAAAACTGAATGCAAATATTCCAAGTGTGGCCTTACCAAGGCCTTATAAAGTGGTATCAACCCTTCACGTGATCTTGATTCTCTCCCTCTGTTGATGCAACCTAGAACTGGGTTGGCTTTTTTGGCAGCTGCTGCACACGGCTGGCTCCTATTTAAATGGTTGTCCACTAGGACTCCAAGATCCAAAATGTGGTAAACAGTTCCCAGGCTGAGTGTTTAATCTGTGTTTAAATAGTTGACTGCAGGTTTTATTGTTGCATTTTGGAGTTGAAGCTGCATTCTCCACTGTGATAAATTGCCTGCGAATGGCAGTATTTGAACAGCTGCCACAGAGGGGGGGTCGACCTATTCTCCAAAGCACCTTGAGGGCAGGACAAGAGGCAATGGATGGAAGCTTATCAAAGAGAGATGCAACCTAGAATTGAGGAGAAACTTAATAATAATAATAATAATAAATTAGAATTTATTAACCGCACCCTCTCCCCACAGGGACCCGGGGCGGTGCACAGGCATAATTAAAACAATATACGATAATACAAACATTACTAAAATAGAATTAAATAAATTACCCGTGCTAAAAATACAATTCAGCGGGAACAATTAATCCAGAAGTTGTGGGTGCTCCATCACAGGAAGTTTTCCAGAAGAGACAGGACAGCTATTGGTATGATTAGGGGACTGGAGACTAAAACATATGAAGAACGGTTGCAGGAACTGGGTACGTCTAGTTTAATGAAAAGAAGGACCAAGGGAGACATGATAGCAGTCTTCCAATATCTCACGGGCTGCCACAGAGAAGAGGTTGCCAGCCTATTCTCCAAAGCACCCGAGAGTAGAACAAGAAGCAATGGGTGGAAACTAATCAAGGAGAGAAGCAACTTAGAACTAAGGAGGAATTTCCTGACCGTGAGAACAATTAATCAGTGGAACAAGTTGCCTCCAGAAGTTGTGAATGCCCCAACACTGCAAGTCTTTAAGAAGATGTTGGATAGCCATTTGTCTGAAACGGTATAGGGCTTCCTGCCTAGGCAGGGGGTTGGACTAGAAGGCCTCCAAGGTCCATTCCAACTCTGCTATTGTATTGTATTGGTCTGGAATGGTGTAGGGCCATGATGGTGAACCTCTGGCAGGCGTGCCAGAGGTGACATGCAAAACCCTCTCTGTGGGCACACACTCCGTTGCCAGCTGCTCTTCTGGTTTTCATGGGTGGTGGACTGCCAGAAACTGGTCTGATAATGGCCTGAAAAATGGCCTAAACCAGCCAAAAACCAAGCTATTTTCCAAGTCATGAAAAATGGCCAAAAACAAGCCTGAAAATGGCCTGGAAAACAGCAAAAAATAGCAAAAAAAAACCCCAAATCCAGGCATGTGCACACCGGCTAGCTGGTCTTTGGGTTTTTTGGTGCTTCGACGTGCGCACACGCATGGATGTTCCAGTTTGGGCACTCGGTGCTGAAAAGGTTCGCCATCCCTGGTGTAGGATCTCCTGCTTGAGCAGGGGGTTGTATTAGAAGACCTCCAAGGTCCCTTTCAACTTTGTTATTCTGCAAATTCTGTAAACATCTGGAAAGGGCTGTATATTGTCATCCGAAGCCCTTTGTCAGCATGGCTCACAGGCAACGTGAGGGAATCTGAGTGTGGATAATGCCACAAATGTCTCATTTCATTTTACAGAAAAGAACTGCTTTCAACTTCCTAGCCCCACCTCATTCCACCACAGAAGCCATGGAAACATTCAATGTAACATTAAACAAAGCTTTTTAAAATCCCACCCCAAAAACTCATAAGAAAGAAAGAAAGAAAGAAAGAAAGAAAGAAAGAAAGAAAGAAAGAAAGAGGGAGGGAGGGAGGGAGGGAGGGAGGGAGGGAGGGAGGGAGGGAGGGAGGGAGGGAGGGAGGGAAGAAATGGGCAGCTATAGAAATTGAATGAATGAATGATGAAAAGAAGGAAGGAAGGGTGGGAGGGAGGAAGAGAGAGAGAGGGAAGAAGGGAGGAAGGAAGGAAGGAGGCAGCTATAGAAATCAAATGAATGAATGATGAAAAGAAGGAAGGAAGGGTGGGAGGGAGGGAGGAAGAGAGAGAGAGAGAGCAAGGGAAGAAGGGAGGAAGGAAGGAAGGAAGGAAGGAAGGAAGGAAGGAAGGAAGGAAGGAAGGAGGCAGCTATAGAAATCAAATGAATGAATGATGAAAAGAAGGAATGAATGAATGATGAAAAGAAGGAAGGAAGGGTGGGAGGGAGGAAGGAAGAGAGAGAGAGGGGGGAAGGGAAGAAGGGAGGAAGGAAGGAAGGAAGGGAAGAAGGAAGGAAGGAAGGAAGGAAGGAAGGAAGGAAGGAAGGAAGGAAGGAAGTGGCAGCTATAGAAATCGAATGAATGGAAGGGAACAAGGGTGGGAGGGAGGGAGAGGGAGAAAGGAAAGAAAGAAAGAGAGAGAAAAAAGAAAGAAACCTGGTCTAAACTCAGAAGCTGAAATGTTCAGAAATTGATGTGGTACATTTCCCAAAAGATCCTATACAATCAATTTTAGACATAGAACAATATATTACTCATGGTTGGTCTTACCAGATTCCATGTTCCCAAAGGGTGATACTCGCACATTTTTGCCCCGTCTGTCTTTCGCTCTGTTCGTTTTGAAGACTTCACTTCCTATAAGATCCAGAAGTCGGACTTACTGACCTGGAAAACAAATCATTTTGAGACTCTAAAAACTGAACAAATGATCCAGAATATTTTTTTAAAGTCCTTTGACACTTCTTTTGTGAACATAACATTGATTTGCTTTAGCTGAAAGTTCTGTCAACAAGCAGACACAAATGACATTATAAGCTTTGCCACCTAGATTTGTTCTGACCGAGGCCTCCCAAGATCATGAAGCCGACTTCTTGTCCTGATAAAACTGTTTTTGTTTAGGTTAAAAGGAATTCCTCTCCAGCAAAGTCCCGGCGAACAGTCTTTCAAGAGATTTCACAACTACAGACCTTGATCAGGCTTGGAGAGCTGCCAGGCCGATATCTTCCAAACGCCACTCTGTAGCAGTTTAAAGTTTACAGTTTATTGGATTTATATACCGCTCCTGTCTCCAGATGGACTCAAAGCGGTGCACAGGGAATTAAAACACCATGACAACAACAATGAATACAGTACAATAATAAAATACGATTAAATTAGAAAAGCCTGTGCTAAAAATTAAGCTAAAATATTAAAATCTAAACTCATCCACTAAAAATATCCTCATCTAAGCTAAAATATAGACTAAAATCTAACTCTAAGCTAGGCCAGCTAGATGGAACAAGTGCGTTTTTAGTGAGCGGCGAAAAAGGCGAAGGTCCGTGAGGGTACGGAGTTCGGGGGGTAGGCCATTCCAGAGGGTCGGGCCAGCCACAGAGAAGACAATACTTGGCAAGAAGTCAAGAACAGATCTTCACCCGAATGAATTGAACTCATGGTCTCCTGCAAACTCCACTCCCCTTTTGCTCCTCTTTTATTCCCTATGGGAGGGGGCATTCACTGTCCACCTGTAGCTTTACTCCCAAGTTGACCCTTGTTCCTTTGCTGTTCCCTTCTCCTGGCAGCTCTGCGCATGCACACACGGGGAGCAAAGAGGTAAATTGCTGGGAGACAGAGGCCAAAGGGTTGGGGGCCGATGGGTGGATGGGGCTACATTCAGTGTATAAGACACAGTGGTGGGTTTCTGCAGGCTCGCACCTACTCGCGAGAGCCGGTTGGTGAAATTTAGAAAACCAGTGAGAGGGGGTTCCACCGGCGTACCTGGAAGTAAATCTGGCCCGCCGCTGCCAGTGACCCAATGGGAAGGAAAGGAAAGGAAAGGAAAGAAGTAAGGAAAGAAGAAAGGAAAGGAAGGAAGGAAGGAAGGAAGGAAGGAAGGAAGGAAGGAAGGAAGGAAAGGAAGGAAGGAAGGAAGGAAGGAAAGGAAGGAAGGAAGGAAGGAAGGAAGGAAGGAAGGAAGGAAGGAAGGAAGGAAGGAAGAAAGAAAGAAAGACAGACAGACAGACAGGAAAGGAAAGGAAGGAAGGAAAGAAAGAAAGAAAGAAAGAAAGAAAGAAAGAAAGAAAGAAAGAAAGAAAGAAAGAAAGAAAGAAAGAAAGAAAGAAAGACAGACAGGACAGGACAGGACAGGACAGGACAGGACAGGAAGGAAGGAAGGAAGGAAGGAAAGGAAGGAAGGAAGGTAGGTAGGAAGGAAGGAAGGAAGGAAAGAAAGAAAGAAAGAAAGAAAGAAAGAAAGAAAGAAAGAAAGAAAGAAAGAAAGAAAGAAAGAAAGACAGACAGACAGACAGACAGGAAAGGAAAGGAAAGGAAGGAAGGAAGGAAGGAAAGAACAGAAAGAAAGAAAGAAAGAAAGAAAGAAAGAAAGAAAGAAAGAAAGAAAGAAAGAAAGAAAGAAAGAAAGAAAGAAAGAAAGAAAGAAAGAAAGAAAGAATTTATCATCACAATTGAGTTCAAAATTTTGGTTGCTAAGCAAGAGCATTGTTAAATGAGTTTCACCACATTTTAAAAGGTGGCCACTCCCACTCTGTCACATGACTGCCAAGCCACGCCCACAAAATAGGCCACACTTACAGAGTAGGTTCTAAAAAAAATTGAAACCCACCGCTGATAAGACACATCCAAATTTTCACCCTCTTTTAGGGGTGGGGGGCAAAGGTGCGTCTTATACGTTGTTTTTGCAAAATTGTTTTTGCAGCCAAGTTCATATAATCCCAGAAATTTCTCCAACCAAGTTAAGAACCGGTTCAACAGTGACCCACATGGTTCTCATCAGATTTCTTAGGCAATCATCGTGAAGGATTCTTACTGGTCAGTGATTTAGCCTTTTCTGGAAAAATATATAAGTTATTGGGAGGGACAGAGAGGAACATGAGTGAATACGAAAAGCATTTATTTGTTTGTTTATTGCCACCTTCTGGTTGAACTTTTTTTCAAAAAAAAAAAAACATTTCTGAGGAGCCAGTTATGTCAAGGAAGAAGTGTAAAATAAATTTTTACATGAGCCAATCATATGAAAATCACATTGATTTTAATTTGTGGTCTTGCTTAAATGTAGTTAAGAGCTTTAACTTTTAATTTTAGAAAGAGTGCAGAGAAGAGCAGCAAAGATTATTTGGGCTAGAGGCTAAAAATCATGTATCGAATGGTTACAGGACCTGGGTATGTGTAATCTAACAAAGAGAAGGATTGTGACATGGCAACAGTCTTCTAATATTTGAGGGGCTGCCACAAAGAAAAGGGGATCAACCTATTCTCCAAAGCACCTGAGGTCAGGACAAGAAGCAATGGGTGGAAATTAATCAAGGAGAGAAGCAACTTAAGAACTAAGGTGACATTTCCTGACAGTTAGAACAATTAACCAATTGAACAGAAGTTGTGAATGCTCCAACACTGGAAGTTTTTAAGAAGATGTTGGATAACCATTTGTCTGAAGTGGTGTATGGTTTCCTGCAGGTGGTTGGATTATAAGACCTCCAAGATCCCTTCCAACTCTGTTACTCTACTCTACTCTACTCTACTCTACTCTACTCTACTCTACTCTACTCTACTCTACTCTACTCTATTCTATTATTCTCTCCTCTCCTCTACTCCTATTCTATTCTATTCTGTTCTATTCCACTCCACTCCACTCTATTCTCCTCTCCTCTCCTCTTATTCTATTCTATTCCATTCCACTCCACTCTACTCCTATTCTCTTCTCTTCTCTTCTCTTCTCTTCTCTTCTCTTCTCTTCTCTTCTCTTCTGCTCTGCTCTGCTCTGCTCTGCCCTTCCCTTCCCTACCCTACCCTATCTAGAACTAAGGAGAAATTTCCTATCAGCGAGAACAATTCATCAATGAAACAGTTTTACTCCCAAAGTTGTGGGTTCCCTGGTTGGCGCAGCATGGGGTTTTTGTCTTCATTTTTAATGTTTTGCACATGCACAGACCAATTTATGGGCAACTGCACACCAAACTGGCAGTAAAGCCAGCAGCAACCCACCCCCTGCCAAAAACGTACGGTGGAAGACCAGTGTGTCAGGTGCAAGGCGAAGCGATCTTGTAGGAGGAAGCATGGGCTTCCTTTCCTAGCGTAGCCTTGGCTGCTTTCCCCAAAGATAAGAAATCAGCCCATTTTTTCATCTTTCCCTGCAGAAGAAAACAAAAATTCTGATGATACAGCAGTGACACCAATGGATTTCTGAAAGAAGTGCACGGGGCTCCAAATTTTAAAATAATTGGCACGGCGGGAGGAGCCAAATCCTCCTTGCTTGTTTTATTTTCCCCTTCCTTCCAGCCTAGGATGTTCAGAAGGAGAAGAAGGAGCAGGAAATAAATATTTCCAAGGCTGGCCCTGTTCTTGAAAGGGGGATGCTGACATATTTGCTTGGCTGAGACGCGGCGTGGCGGCATCGATTGGCTTGAAAACAAAACAAAACATCAGCAACTATTGGCTAAAGACAATTGAGAACAATGTTATAAAATAGGAATTTATGGAGAACTTTTCTTTTTTCCTTTTTGCTTGTTGAATAACCATATAAAAAGATTCATTTTTGACAAATACTACTTACAATACAATAGCAGAGTTGGAAGGGACCTTGGAGGTCATCTTGTCCAACCCCCTGCCTAGGCAGGAAGCCCTATAGCCAGGGGTCTGCAAAGTCGGCTCTTTTAAGACTGGTGGACTTCAACTCCCAGAATTCCCCAGCCAGCATGGCTGGCTGGGGAATTCTGGGAGTTGAAGTCCACCAGTCTTAAAAGAGCCGACTTTGCAGACCCCTGCCCTATACCATTTCAGACAAATGGCTATCCAACATCTTAAAGACTTCCAGTGTTGGATCATTCACAACTTCTGGAGGCAACTTCTGTTCCACTGATTCATTGTTCTCACTGTCAGAAAATTTCTCCTCAGTTCTAAGTTGCTTCTCTCCTTGATTAGTTTCCACCCATTGCTTCTTGTTCTGCCCTCAGGTGCTTTGGAGAATAGCTTGACTCCCTCTTCTTTGGGGCAACCCCTGAGATATTGGAAGACTGCTACTTGTTACTATACAGACAATTAATTCTCTAAGAGGATAAGGTGGTATGAAATGAAGGGGGGGAAAAGTCTTCATTCCATACATGTATATTTATATATTTAAACTTAATGATTTTTATTTATTTAATTTGTATACCGCCCTCTCTCCCGTAGGGACTCAGGGCGGTGCACAGGGATAATAAAAGGTATATCTAAATACAATAGATAAATTTAAAATTAAAATTAAATTAAGTAAACTTAAACTTGAATTAAAATAAATAATTAAGAAACCCTATTAAATGATGATAAAAACAAACTATGCCAGCAAACTATGATGATATATTGGGTTACACTGGATGGAAAATTAATAACTACATTTGCAATTGTAAAGACCGATGCACAAAAACCTATGACCGAACGACATGTTACGCAAAGTTGAAAATGATTGAATTTTTTTTTACTTGTTTTTTATGTTGAAAATAAAAACTTATACAAACAAAAAACAAAAAACATCAGGACACGAAGCGAAGAATATTCCTTTTACTTACTTTTCTTTTATTAAATGTGTATACCGCCCTTCTCCCTTGCGGGACTCAGGGCGGTGAACAGGCCTAATAAAACAGTAAAACATCCGATACAAAAATACATTAAAATACATTAAAAACTAATTAAATTTAAGGGCCCGTTCTAAAAACCAGATAACCGTATAAAAACAGTGAATAAAATCAACCAAAATCAATTTAAAAATTACAATCGAATTAAAAGAAAACTACACCAGGCCGGCTGCACGAAATAGGTGCGTTTTCAGGGCCCGACGGAAGAGGCGCAGGTCGGTGATCGTACGAAGGTTGGGGGGGCAGATCGTTCCAGAGGGCAGGGGCTGCCACAGAGAAGGTTCTCCCCCTGGGGGTCGCCAGCCGACATTGTTTGGCCGACGGTACCCTGAGGAGGCCCCCTCTGTGGGAGCGAACTGGTCGGTGGGAGGCATTCCGGTTAAGCCCGATCTCCCTTTCTAATCGCCTGGGCAGCTACACGGGCACGAAGCTTAAAAAGGCCTCTCGTTTTGACCAAAGGTGATGCATCCGAGTTGCTTGCTTTTTGGAAGCCATGTTTCTCTTCACGCTCGGAGGCAAATATCAGAGCAGCTTCCTCATATCCTTTTTGTCAGGATGCTTTTCGCGAGCCCATTAGAGGCGATTTTCCTCCGCTGCCTTTCGCCAGGGGCTATTTTCCCAACCAGCGGACGGAGAAAAGTAATTGTTTCCCTATCAGCGATTGTGTCTGAGATGCCAATTTAGTTTCAACTTAGGGGAGAGATCACGTGAAGTGTTAATGCCACTTTATAAGGCCTTGGTAAGGCCACACTTGGAATACGGCATTCAGTTGTGGTCACCACGATGTAGAAAAGATGTGGAGACTCTAGAAAGAGTGCAGAGAAGAGCAACAAAGAAGATTAGGGGACTGGAGGCCAAAACATATGAAGAACAATTGCAGGAACTGGGTAGGTCTAGTTTAATGAAAAGAAGGACTAGGGGAGACATGATAGCAATCTTCCAATATCTCAGGGGTTGCCACAAAGAAGAGGGAGTCAAACTATTCTCCAAAGCACCTGAGGGTAGAACAAGAAGCAATGGGTGGAAACTAATCAAGGAGAGAAGCGACCTACAACTAAGGAGAAATTTCCTGACAGTGAGAACAATTAATCCGTGGAACAGAAGTTGCCTCCAGAAGTTGTGAATGCCCCAACACTGCAAGTCTTCAAGAAGATGTTGGATAGCCATTTGTCTGAAATGGTATAGGGCTTCCTGCCTAGGCAGGGGGTTGGACAAGATGACCTCCAAGGTCCCTTCCAACTTATTGTATTGTAAGTAGTATTTGTCAAAAATTAATCTTTTTATATGGTTATTCAACAAGTAAAAAGAAAAAAAAGAAAAGTTCTCCATAAATTCCTATTTCCCACCAAGTCTTGTAATCCAAAAACCCAGTGTACAAAAGCCAAGAAAACAATAAAGATACCGGACTTAATCTATATAAATAAAAATGTAACAAGAGTCTGTTCAAAACCGCTAATCGCCGAAAGTCCTGCACCGATCGCTTCCAAATTTTCACACAACGTTCCTTTCGAATACGGCATCAATGATATATATATAGATTGTGTAGATGTCACACCTGTGCCAGGTACACGCAACGGAAATGTAAAAAACTGTAAAAAGGTGGATACAGAGAGAGCAGTGGGCCACAGGTATTATGTCATCCTTTATGACATAAAATACTCTGTCCATAAGATTCAAGGAGAAATGCAGTAGGTAGATAGGTAGATAGGTAGGTAGGTAGGCAGCTATAGGGATAGAGAGAGGGAGGGAGAGATGCAGTAGGTAGGGAGAGGGAGAGGAAGGGAGAGGGAGAAATACAGTAGGTAGGTAGGTAGGTAGGTAGGTAGGAAGAGGGATAGAGAGGGAGAAGGAGAAATACAGTAGGTAGGTAGGTAGAGGGATAGAGAGAGGGAGAAACACAGTAGGTAGGTAGGTAGGTAGGTAGGTAGGTAGGTAGGTAGGTAGGGAGAGGGATAGAGGGAGAGGGAGAAATACAGTAGGTAGGTAGGTAGGTAGGTAGGTAGGTAGGTAGAGGGATAGAGAGGGAGAGGGAGAAATACAGTAGGTAAGTAGGTAGAGGGATAGAGAGAGGGAGAAACACAGTAGGTAGGTAGGTAGGTAGGTAGGTAGGTAGGTAGGTAGGTAGGTAGGTAGGTAGAGGGATAGAGAGGGAGAGGGAGAAATACGGTAGGTAGGTAGATAGGTAGGTAGGGGGATAGAGAGGGAGAGGGAGAAATACGGTAGGTAGGTAGGTAGGTAGGTAGGTAGGAAGAGGGATAGAGAGGGAGAAAGAGAAATACAGTAGGTAGGTAGGTAGAGGGATAGAGAGAGGGAGAAACACAGTAGGTAGGTAGGTAGGTAGGGAGGTAGGTAGGTAGGGAGAGGGATAGAGGGAGAGGGAGAAATACAGTAGGTAGGTAGGTAGATAGGTAGGTAGGTAGGCAGCTATAGGGATAGAGAGAGGGAGGGAGAGATGCAGTAGGTAGGGAGAGGGAGAGGGAGGGAGAGGGAGAAATACAGTAGGTAGGTAGGTAGGTAGGTAGGTAGGTAGGTAGGTAGGAAGAGGGATAGAGAGGGAGAAGGAGAAATACAGTAGGTAGGTAGGTAGAGGGATAGAGAGAGGGAGAAACACAGTAGGTAGGTAGGTAGGTAGGTAGGTAGGTAGGGAGAGGGATAGAGGGAGAGGGAGAAATACAGTAGGTAGGTAGGTAGGTAGGTAGGTAGGTAGAGGGATAGAGAGGGAGAGGGAGAAATACAGTAGGTAAGTAGGTAGAGGGATAGAGAGAGGGAGAAACACAGTAGGTAGGTAGGTAGGTAGGTAGGTAGGTAGGTAGGTAGAGGGATAGAGAGGGAGAGGGAGAAATACGGTAGGTAGGTAGATAGGTAGGTAGGGGGATAGAGAGGGAGAGGGAGAAATACGGTAGGTAGGTAGGTAGGTAGGTAGGTAGGTAGGTAGGTAGGTAGGTAGGTGGATAGAGAAGGAGAGGGAGAAATACAGTAGATAGGGAGAGGGATAGAGAGGGAGAGGGAGAAATACGGTAGGTAGGTATGGTGGTTGTGTGTACGTGTTTCTGTGTGCAGGTGCAGATCTACACACAGATTGTTTGGCCATTTAACCAGACTGGGCCACAGCAACGCATGGCTGGAAATGGCTAGTTTTTAAATATTTACGTATCAAGCCCACAGCCCACCTCTGTCCTTGTCTTTATCATTGTCTCATTTCTTTTCAGTTTGTAATCCCCCCCCCCTTCCACCAGCTTCTTCTGAGCACCATGAAAATTGCCCGACATTGGTGCTACAGCACAAAGTTGAATTGCTTCACTCGTGCTGAGGCCTGCTCCTCATCAAAGAGTTTGTTGACAAGGTTCGAAGCCTGTCGCTCCTGAGACGATTCATCCACTGCTTCCAAAATATCTGCTCTTTGCATACTTAAAGGCAATCAGTGTTGCACTCTGGGCTTGGCCTCAGGCCCCCTTTATGTCACCGTTGCCTTGGATCGATCCCACAAGGCCATTCCCTCTGCTCTCTACATTGGGGAATCCGACATTGCCATATTTCTGTGGTTTCCCCACAACTCTGCAACATACATTTCTGTAGATTTTCGTATTTTTGGGAGTATAAGATGCTCCAAAGTAAAAGACGCACCTAGCTTTTGGGGCGGAAAACAAGGGGAAAATATCTGCCTCTGCCTCCCAGCAATTTGCCTCCTTGCAACAAGCAGCAAACAGTACAGACAATATACTCTGTTTGTAGTGTTACATTTCAGACTCTACTTGTACAGTTATTGTTAAAATTGATGTGCTTTCTGGAAGCATAGTTATTCTCGGCTTTTTAAAAGAACAGCACTTTTTAAAACAATAGCACAGGGCCTCTTCAGATCAAGCATTTATTTTAAAAAGCTTCTTCATTTTGTTAAGTTGCCTAGAATAATAATAATGCAGTCTTTAAAAAATAAGTCTAATCATTTGAACATTCTATAGGCATTTATAGTTATTGACCTACCTCCTTGCAGCAAACAGCCTGACTAGCACAAGAAAAAAAAATCTGCCTCTGCCTCCCATCAATTTGCTACATGGAGCAAACAGCAAGTTTCACTTTCAATTTCTCCCGATCATCAGCTGTTTCATGCTGCAGCGATTGCTATAGCCTATTGCAGCCTCCCAAAGCTCCCATTTGCTGCAAAGAGATAAATTGCTGGGAGGCAGAGGTCAAAGTGTTGGGGCTGGTGGATGGGTGGGGCTACATTGAGTGTACAGTATAAGATGCACCCAAATTTTCACTCTCTTTTAGGGGGAAAAAGTTGCCTTATACTCTGAAAAATACAGTACATTGGGAATGCTGCGTGCTAGGGTTATTGCAAAGGAAAGTGGCTGTCAAGCCAGTAGATCCAGGTAGCTCAAATGTGTATAAAGATTTATTGTAAGGAGGCCTAAGGAAGATAGATTGGTATCTTGTCACACAGAATAGTATACACAGTTTTGGAAAGGGAAAGAACTATCATCAGACCAACTAATTATCAACAAAATCTTCTGGTGTGCTGAATGCGACAGACTAACATATACAGTGGTACCTCAGTTCACGAACTTAATTCGTGAACTGACTCTGGTCGCGAACCGAATTGGTCGTGAACCGAGGCACAGTTTCCCATAGGGTTTAATGTAAATACCGAATACTGAAAGTACTCACAGTGTACTTTTTTCTGTTGCTCCTTCTCTCCATGATCTTCCTACAGGAAGTCACAACCATTGTGACAGCCAGGAAATAGCATTAAAATGGCCGCGGCTCCTGTTGGTGAACCGAAGCGGAGTTCGTGAACCGGAGCATATTTTGATGAACTTTTCTGTTCGTGAACCTAGTTGTTCGTGAACAGAAGCGTTCGAGAACCGAGGTACCACTGTATTCTTAAAGACAGACAGGAAACAACATTTTCTCAAAGTTGGGAAAAATGGTATGAATGGATAGAGGTAGAAAGATTACGGGATAAGCGATAGGGAAAAATATACAATGTAGATATGTAAATAGTAAACGAAATAAATATATGGCGCCGTAACAATTATAAAGAATTAATATATACAATAAAATAGCAGAGTTGGAAGGGACCCCCTGCGTGGGCAGGACCCCCTGCGTAGTCCAACCCCCTGCGTGGGCAGGAACCATATACCATTTCAGACAAATGGCTATCTAACATCTTTTTAAAGGCTTCCAGGGTTGGGGCATTCACAACTTCTGGAGGCAAGCTGTTCCAGAGGTTAATTGTTCTAACTGTCAGGAAATTTCTCCTTAGTTCTAAGTTGCTTCTCTCCTTGATTAGTTTCCACTAATATGTAAGATATAGGTAAACAGAAATAACTAGAATAACAGGAAATGTAGTAAGATGATATATGATTATGTATACTGTTACCTGGTAACAGTATACATATAGGGGATGAGTCACTCCCAGTTATATCTATGTAGTTTTGTCTTGTCAATGTCCTATTTCTGTTTTTTTTCTTTTCTGTTACTAGTTTATAATAAAATTTAAAAAATATATTTTAAAAAAAGTTTTATTGTAAGCTTAAGCTCTTTACCAGAATCTGAACTACTAACGGTTAAGAGAAATTAGCAGGAATTAAGAGTAGGGGGAAAAAAGACTTAGATTTCTTGTGGGTGCACACTGTGCAGGGACTCATGACTGATGACACGTTTGACCCTTACCTCAGGTTCAGCCTGGTCATCTCAACAGTGGCCCTTGTTCAGCAATGAGAAAGGATGGGTCACCTCAATGCTGCTTCACAATCAGGGATCCCACCGCAACAACGTCTCAGCCCACCCAACGGATGTCACAAGTGTGTGAAGAAACAAGCGAAGAAGAAGCCAACATCTTTGCAAAAAAAAAAAAAAATCCATAAAAGGAAAAAAATTGTTGCCAAATCTTTCTGTTGTTCTGGCTCGGGCCTAGTTAGATGGTTTAATTATACAGAGCCAATTCTATTGTTGCCTTCGCCTCTGAGAGTTCATTGCATTTCATAAACAGACGTGAAAACTTGCAAAGGTTCAAATGTGTTGTGTTGTTTTTTTTGTTTGGTTTGGGTTGAGTTCTGACAGGCTTTCTTCTTTTTTTTTGCTGTTGTTTGCTGTGGCTGTCCCCTAATGCACCATAGAGGACCTCCTGGCTTTGGGGACAGTGACTGGCAGATGGGCTACGCAATCAGCCTGAGGGGACAGTGACAGCAAATCTTGCTCTGCTCTGAAGTACACCAACTCCATTCCCTTTCATCACACTGACAAACAGACCCATGGAGACCTAGGAAAGCCCATCGATCTTCTCCTGAAGGACAAGGCCAGAGAGCTGGCACCAAAAATAAGACTTGCTGACTTCTATAAAATGTCCTCTCCTATCTTCGGATGGAAAACATCCAGCAGAAACGTAGCTAATGGGATTTCAAATCTTATAGCGCCACTCTGCTTAAGCACAACCTTTAAAGTCATGTCATTTTGGTTCATTTTTTTTTCAAAAAGCCATTTGTCGTCGCAGCTTGCAACACTATTCTCAAACGCATCTCATGGAGATTGTACGATCCGTCATCTGCTGCTTTCTCCGTGGGCTTCTTCTCTGCCTCCATCTTGCCTGAGTCTTTACGCTGCCCGGGATTTGGGTCAGTGCTGGAGATCAGGACCTCGGACAGCACCTCGAAATTCGGGGTAGCTGCTGAATTGTTTTAATGGAGAGTCGGGTTAATGTCAGGGTTCCAAATAGCATCCAAAAGTAAATCGGAGTCCAAGGCAAAGTATTGCTCAAAGTTCCAATTTATGAAGAGAGCCATGTTGGCACATCTGGGGAAACCCGAATCTGAAAGCTTCCCAGTTTTCCCCACCCACTTGAAAGTTCAAGATCTTGCCCCCACACGCACAAGTCCATCCCATGGTCTAATGTTTCACTGCCATGCTGGCAATTCCACCCATCTCATGCTGGTCAGATGCAGAGACGCAGAGACAAAGGATGACCTTGGCTTTCTAGAAAGAATTTTGTTATGGCTACATATGTAACTCCTTACAATCCCCCCTCCCATTTTCCCACAATAGAAAATGCATAGTAGAATAATAGAAAGTGTGGCAGGCCAAAGATCCAAAAGAAAAGATGGCTGCAGGCCTGATAGGGATGGTCTCTTGAAGGTGATTCCAACCCGATGGGATCCATTAAGATTCAGCAGTGGAATAGGTCCAGTTTGTTCAAGGCATTAAGAATCTGCAGAAGAGTCAAAGGCAGTGGTGGGATTCAAATAATTTAACCAAATGGTTCTGTGCCCTAATGATTTCTTCCAACAACCACTTCACCAAACTGCTCAGAAAGTTAACAACCGGTTCTCCCGAAGTGGTGCAAACTGGCTGAATCCCACCACTGGTCAAAGGTCAAAGGTAAACATTCAAGGTCTCTTTTGAGTTCAGCTCAATTTCTTTATGGACTCCTACAAAGTAGTTTTGCTGGGAACGACACAAAGAGCCAGTGGTGGCACAGTGGTTAAATGCAGTATTGCAGGCTATCACACTGTTCACTGCCAGGAGTTCAATCCTGACCAACTCAAGGTTGACTCAGCCTTCCGTCTGTCCAAGGTGGGTAAAATGAGGACCCAGATTGTTGGGGCCATTAGCTGACTCTCTAAACCACTTAGAGAGGGCTGTGAAGCACTGTAAATCAGTATATAAGTCCAAGTGCTATTGCTATTATCTTCTTCTGCATGTTTTAAAAAGAATCCTAAACTAGCCCACAGCTCTGGAATTCCCTGTTGCTTAGATTGCCAACTGCTGGGATGCAGTGTAGCTTATAGTATAGCCTTTATTGTCATTGTACATCATGTATACCAGGGGTCCCCAACCCCTGGTCCGTGGACCGGTGCCGGTCCGTGGCTTGATAGGAACCGGGCCACAGGGCCGGAGAGGAGGAGGAGGGAGGAGGGGGCAGCCCCCTGGGCAGAGCACGCACTGGGGGCGGGAGAGCGCAGGCGCGGCTGCTTACACCGTTGGGGGCCGGGAGGGGCGAGTGAGCCAACTCACCTCCCCCGTGTACGCATGTGCCACCTGTTCCCCCTCCCCCCTGCTCCTCCTCTATGCCGGCCGAGCCATGCCCACCGGTCCGCAGAATTTTCTTTAAAATGAAACCGGTCCCTGGTGCCAAAAAGGTTGGGGACCCCTGATGTATACAATGAAATCGTTTTTTTAAAAATTTTTATTATACAGTTTTTTTTTAAAGACTTTATTTATTTATTTATTTATTTATTTTATTTTATTTTATTTTATTTTATTTATTTTTATCGAATTTATACCCCGCCCTTCTCCTTGTTAGGACCCAGGGCGGCGCACAGGCATTACTAAAACCACAATAAAACAATACATATCGTTAAAACATATTAAATTATTAAAACCTGTGCTAAAACCCATTTAAAACCTTACCAAATTGCAATTTGTACATAAAAAGTCAGAAGCGGGGGGCTATGGTAGGCCGGCTTGTTGGAATAGGTACGTCTTAAGGCATTGGCGGAAGAGGCGGAGGTCCGAGGTAGTGCGAAGGTCGGGGGGTAGGTCGTTCCAGAGGGCCAGGCCCGCCACAGAAAAGGCCATTCCCCTGGGTGTTGCCAACCGGCATTGCCCAGCCGACGGCACCGGAGAAGACCCTCTCTGTGGGAGCAGATCGGACGAAGGGATGTATGGGGCAGGAGGCGGTCTCGTATATAGCTAGGCCCCGAGCCATGGAGCGATTTAAAGATGGTCGTCAACACCTTGAAGCGCACTCGAAAGGCCACAGGCAGCCAGTGCAGCTCGCGCAGGAGAGGTGTTATGTGGGCTTGCCTTGGGGCACCCATAATCACCCGCGTGACCGCATTCTGTACTAACTGTAGCCTTCGAGTGCACCTCAAGGGGAGCCCCATGTAGAGAGCATTACAGTAATCCAGCTGAGATGTCACAAGCGCTTGAGTGACTGTGCGAAGCGCCCCCCCGGTTCAGTAAGGGGCACAACTGGCGTATCAGGCGTACCTGATAAAACGCCCCCCTGGCCACGGCTGCCACATGGTCCTCCATGGACAGCCGGGAATCCAGGAGGATGCCCAAGTTTGCAATTTCCTTCTGTACAACATTTCCCCCTTGGACTACAGCTGTGCATGGGGCAGGGGGGGGGGGTCATGTGTGCATGTGGGTTGGGGGATCAGCTGTGCCACAGGATTGAGATGTACTAGAAAGCAGAAAACAAAGGACAGGATAGAACAGGGGTGAGTGGGCGGGGCCAGCTGATCATCGGCGCTACTGGTTAACCCGAACTGGCTGAATCCCACCTCTGACTCAAACCAGCTATATGGTGCCACCAGGTTTTGCCTTTGGAACAGAGACTTTTTTCCAAACACTTACCACAACTTTAACTTTAACTTTAATCGGATTTTTATACCGCCCTATCCAGGGGTGGGTTTCAAAATTTTTAGAACCTACTCTGTAGGTGTGGCCTATTTTGTGGGCGTGGCTTGGCAGTCATGTGACAGGGTGGGAGTGGCCACCTTTTAAAATGTGGTGAAACTCATTTAACAACGCTCTTGCTTAGCAACCAAAATTTTGGACTCAATTGTGATGATAAATTCTTTCTTTCTTTCTTTCTTTCTTTCTTTCTTTCTTTCTTTCTTTCCTTCCTTCCTTCCTTCCTTCTTTCTTTCTTTCCTTCCTTCCTTTCTTCCTTTCCTTTCCTTTTCTTCCCGTTGGGTCATTGGCAGCGGCGGGCCAGATTTACTTCCAGGTACGCCGGTGGAACCCCCTCTCACTGGTTCTCTAAATTTCACCAACCGGCTCTCGCGAATAGGTGCGAGCCTGCAGAAACCCACCACTGGCCCTATCTCCCGAAAGGGGCTCAGGGTGGTGCCACAAAAAATATTCCCTCGGAATTATTATTTTTAAAAAAAAAACCTTTTCTCCAAGTCAAGGTACGCCTATTATCACACTGTCAGGGTAAATTATCTTTGCAAATTCCAGACAGATTGATTCAATCTGCATGATTGGGTGAATGTGTAAATTGGAATGTTGCCCTTTGTCAGATTTTGCATTTTTGCAAGCGTTGGTGACATAATGTTCAGCTTTAAAAACGGATCAGAGTTGGGTTTACAATGTGCCGTTGGAAAGTAAACAAGAGTTGCAAACACGTTTTTAAGTGCATTTTAAGTCCTTTGGAAGGAGGAGCAGAATATGAATAAAATGAAAACTAGTCATTAATGAACTGCCTAGAGTCATGGCTACCCAGATGGTAGAGAGGTTTTGTCAAATAGATCAAGAAAATAATTACATTGCAACAGAGATGAGTGTTTAGCCATCGGAGAAAATGAACTGCAATGTTTTGGTATAGAAATTGTGTGAAATAGATTGATAAAGTAGTTAATATGCAGGAGGACCAAGGGTTTAGCAATCGGCATACAATTTTGGGTGTACACATTTTGTGAAGTACAATGGTACCTCGGTTCACGAACTTAATTCGTGAACTGACTCTGGTCGCGAACCGAATTGGTCGTGAACCGAGGCACAGTTTCCCATAGGGTTTAATGTAAATCCGGTTAATCTGTTCTGATCTTTTTTTTGGTTTTTGAAGCACAAAAAATATGAAACAAATACTGTATGTGCTAAAAGCATAACAAAAATCAAAAAAAGTCACTGAAAGTACTCACAGTGTACTTTTTTCTGTGTCTCCTTCTCTCCACGATCTTCCTACAGGAAGTCACAACCATGTGACAGCCAGGAAATAGCATTAAAATGGCCACGGCTCCTGTTCATGAACCGAAGCGGAGTTCGTGAACCGGAGCATATTTTGATGAACTTTTCTGTTCGTGAACCGAGTTGTTCGTGAACAGAAGCGTTCGTGAACCAAGGTACCACTGTAAATCAATAAAACAGTCCATAGGCCCGTGATGGCGAACCTATGGCACGGGTGCCACAGGTGGCACGCAGAACCATTTCTGAGGGCATGCGAGGCAGTGCCCTGTCAGCTCCAGCGTGCATGTGTGTGCTGGCCAGCTGATTTAGGCCTTCTTTTGAGGCCATTTTTCGCCCTCTGGAGGCTTCAGGGAAGCTCCTGAAGCCTCTGGAGGTTGGGGGGGAGGCTGTTTTCACCCTCCCCAGGCTCCTAGAAAGCCTCTGGAGGGCGAAAAAAGCACGCCAAAAGCAGGCGGTCGCGCACATAGCATTATGGGTGTGGCACACCCATGCACGACCTCCCTGCGTTTCCCCCCACTTTTGGCACGCGAGCCAAAAAAGGTTAGCCATCACTGCCATAGGCAATAGGCCTATATAGTTATCAGCTTACCAAATATCCTGCAATTTTGGGTCGCGACATTTTGTGGA
>CM077648.1:10685206-10847706 GCA_039707465.1 Rhabdophis nuchalis | reverse complement strand
AAGCATTGAAGACTTACTTTTTTCATGCGGCCGGCCTGGCATAGTTTGTTTTTACTATCATTTTAATAGGGTTTCTTAAGTTTATTCTAACTCAGGTTAAATTTATTTAATTTAACTTTAAATTTATCTATTGACTGTATTTAAATGTACCTTTTATTTTCCCTGTGCACCGCCCTGAGTCCCTATGGGGGACTCAGATTACAAATCAAATTAAATAAATAAATAAATAAAATATGGCCAAGTGCTTTTTTCGGGGGGGGGGGG
Source organism: Rhabdophis nuchalis (assembly GCA_039707465.1). Taxonomy (NCBI): domain Eukaryota; kingdom Metazoa; phylum Chordata; class Lepidosauria; order Squamata; family Natricidae; genus Rhabdophis; species Rhabdophis nuchalis. The sequence goes on along the minus strand of CM077648.1, from coordinate 10,847,442 downwards.
GGGTCAAAAGAAAGTTAAACCCTGTCTTATTTTTGGAGAAACACGGTATGTATTCTCGAATTTCCAAGTCAAAGAATCCCAAAATGAAAAAGGTTTCTACTCAAAACTTGCAGAGGAGAATTTAAGGAGAATGCGCAGGAACGAATTAGCCTTGCCATTAATTTCCTATTAATTATGTGTGTCTCCTTTAAGAAGAAACGTCCCCCCCGTTGCCATTCTTTATTCAAACACATTATCCTTAAATTCATCATGTCTGTGGTTGGGTTCCTTCCCCTCCTCTTTGCAGCAGAAGGGTTCATTTTCCAAGCCGAACAATGCAAGGAAACTCACAGTAACCTTAATGACAGAATTAAACTCTTCATTAGGCGTCATGTTGGTGGCTGTGGTGCAGCCTGGTCTCCCGGTAATGCCTGCTACCATTTAAAGCAGATTAATTTCTCATTTCTTGCTGATGGTCATAAGTCTCAGCGTGGGACACATTGCCGATGACCTTAAGGATGGGCAGTCAACAAACATCATTAGCAAAGCAAGGGGCACCCTCACGCAGGCACCATCTACCAAAAGACAACAACCCTGTTCCCCACCTTCTTTGCCCTCCCTTTAGCTTCTCAAACCTCATTTTCATAATTTAATTTATCCGATACTGGTCAATTATATATAGATCGCTTTCCCCCCTCAGGCCTGCTTGATAGCCTCTGTATACTCTATCATAAAATTGGTTAATTAATAATCCCTTTCTATTGCCACTAAGCAGACCTAGACGGTTAAATTAAAAGGCTGCAGCTTCATTACACAGAGCGTTCCAAGACACTGAACCACGGTGCCTAATTTCACAAGCAACGGACTTCTGCTCGGAGGAATCCCGGATGTGTTTGAACACAGCACTTTACTCCGATTTTAATAGCAGGTCGCCCAGATGAGCAGAAGGAGCTGCTGTCTTGAGAAAGCTTAATCCGCTAAGGGTGGGTTTCTCAACTTTAGCAAGTTTAAGTGGGTGGAATTCCCAGAATTCCATGCTGGATGTGGGACAAGAGCAGGCAAAGTGTTGTGGCAGAGCTGGCAGCAGATTTGGACAATGAGTAGGTTGGGGAGGAACATGGGCCAGTCCCGGAGTCTGGGGAAGGCTCTGAGGAGGGCTGTGTGTCGGAGGCAGAGAGGGGGCCAGAGCCGTCTGACAGTTATCAGCTGCCTTCAGAATCAGACATCGGTGAGGCAGATGAACAACTGGAGCCTGTTCCCAGTGTGCGCATGCACAGAGTTGCCAGACAAAAGGCAGAGCTAAAGAACAGGGGTCGACTTGGGAGTTAGGCCAGACGATGAATGGCCCCTCCCAGAAAAAATAAAAGAGGAGTGAAAGAGGAGTGGAGTTTGCAGGAGACAATTAGTCCGCTTAATTGTACACACACACACATAAATACATACATACATATACATTATATATATACACACCTAATGTATACACACAAGTGTGTGTAGATAGATAGATAGATAGATAGATAGATAGATAGATAGATAGATAGATAGAGATAGAGATAGAGATAGAGATAGAGATAGAGATAGAGATAGAGATAGAGATAGAGATAGAGATAGAGATAGAGATTATAGATATAGATATAGATATAGATATAGATATAGATATAGATATAGATATAGATATAGATCTTTATTGTATTTCTATACCGCCCTCTCTCCCAGACGGGACTCTGGGCGGTGCACAGGAACAATAAAAATATAAAATATACAAACAATCACAGTAGTTAAAACTGATATAGATATAGATACACACACACACACATATATATATAGTGTGTGTGTGTGTGTGTGTGTGTGTGTGAGAGAGAGAGAGAGAGAGAAACAGACATTACGATCTCCGGAACTTTAAAATATATGGCTCACTAACCTTTCATTAGCCACTGCTAACATTGTCACAGTGTAAAAGCCATTTAAGAGATACCTGCGTTTATACAATGTTAATCAATTTGGCCATTATGGGCATGATAGGCCCATCCATCCACCTCCTACTTGTAATTAGCTTTGTTGTTTTTACATCAGGCATGTTAATCGATGCTCCTACTCCTTCCTCCCCTATCGAACATAGCTTGATAACACATCATATATATTGTACAGCAGTACAATATATCATTGTACTGCTAACTAGGGCATACAAAACCTTTGCCAGACCAATTATCGAATACAGCTCATCTGCCTGGAATCCACACTGTTTATCAGACATTAATACAATTGAGCAGGTCCAGAGGGATTTCACAAGAAGAGTCCTCCACTCTTCTGCTCACAATAGAATCCCTTATGCCACCAGGCTTGAAATCTTGGGCTTGGGCAACCTGGAAATACTCAGCTTCCACCACAATAACACAAACGCAAACAATCGATACAAACTCAAGGTAAATTGCTCCAAACTCGATTGCAGAAAATACGACTTCAGCAACAGAGTGGTCAACGCCTGGAATGCTCTACCTGACACAGTTGTTACATCCTCAAACCCTCAAACAGCTTCAACCTTAAAGTGTCTACTGTGGACCTCACCCCATTCCTAAGAAGTCCATAAAGGGGCGTTCATAAGCCCACCAGTGTGCCTACCGTCCCTGTCCTACCATCCCCATTTGTTTGTACTCATTTCCCTTGTTCATGTCCATGTTTCAACTTACACCTGTTATCTTCTACATGTTTGACAAGCTAAATAAATAAAATTATATGGAATAAAAATGTCATGAGCAGGCTAATTTGTACCTAAGCAGCTATCTGACACCAAAAGTTAGAAAAAGGATGGGCATTTTAAAAAGAAATATCACTACTTGCAGCAGTTGTTATCCCAACTTTTAATGCTTTTATAAGGACTCTAGCTGTACTCTGAAGGCCTCGAATATATGACGAAGTCATATATTAAGGGCTGACCCAAGGGTTTTAAACCACAATTCAGTCCCGTCTGAAATGAATCCATTCCCTAATTAAGAGTCTTCAGCAATTAACATCAGGAAAAATGTCCCCGTTTTCACTGCTGACCATAATCTATTAGCCACGTTGCAAAGAGTTCAAGAAAGCGACGGTGATTTCATTTCATTTGTCTCGGCTTTCCTGTAGCCTATTAATCACTTTTTCACAAGATGTCATCCGAGTTAATGGTGTGATCCATTCCACCACCATAGGTGACTGTTTATGTTTCCAATGTCACGAAATAATTCTTACTGTTTAATCTTGGTCAATAATGCAGACTAGAGCCCGGATTTTGCTTTGTTGTTACTCTTCAATAAGAAATATGTTAAAATGTTCCTGGGGAAAGGGGCAGTGTGCATGAATATGTAGGTTATAGTCAGGGGTGGGGTTCCTGCCAGTTCTAAACTCTTCTAGAGAAGAGGTTCCACAAATCTACAGGGCCGTTTAGAACCAGTTCCAGCTCCCTGCCCTTGCCCGTCCGCACATCATCAGGATGAAGAGCGAGAGGAGGAATTCTGGGAGTTGAAGTCCACAAGTCTTAAAGCTGTCAAGTTTGAACACCCCTGGGTTGTTTTTTTTCCTAAAGGGTTAGGGGTGCCAGGGTCTTGTCACTTGACAGCTTTAAGACTTGCGTGCTTCCAATGCCAGAGTTCCTGAGCCAACATGTTGGTTGCTAAGCAAGAGCGTTGTTAAGTGAGTTTCACCACATTTTACAAGTTGGCCATGCCCACCCGGTCACTTGACTGCCAAGCCACTCCCACTCAGTCACATGGCCGGCAAGCCACTCCCACAAAGCAGGCCACACCTACAGAAGAGGTTCCAAAAAAATTTGCAACTCACCACTGGTTATAGTACACTGTGATATTTTTGGCCAAGAATTGAAGGTATCCCATGTTTCCCTGAAAATACGACTGGGCTTTATATTATATTTGCTCCAAAATTGGCTTTAGTGCTTATTTTCCAGTTAGGTCTTATTTTGGGGAAAATACGGTACTTAAATGCGTCCATCTAAAGAGTTCTAAAATTAAGATTTTGTCAGAGTTTGTTGCAGAAAAATCAAATCCAGAAAACACACATAGTTAACTGATTCAGCTGGATTCATTAACCTCTTTACGTACATAAGAATAGATGAGTCAATGTACAATACCAACAGGTGGTTCTTCCAATGAAACGCAAGGCAGGAGAGATACAGGCAAACACAAGCAGTTAGTTTCATTTCAGCAGACAAGCTCAGGCAGACTGCTAGTTTTCTTCTCAGAGCAGCAGACTGCTTTCTTCTTAAGTTTCTGTTTCAATTCTTTGCACAGACTCAGATCTGTTTAAGCACCCATTGGCTGATTTAGTTGCTATGCCTAGTCATTGGCTGACCTTGTTCCCATGACTCTCCCAGTCATGAATATTTTAACAGATTTAACTGTGCTTCTAGTTAAATACACTATCTTTTTCACTTTTTTAGTTATTTCCTTCTCTATCCTTCTCATTTAACTCCTTTTACTGTGCATGCAGATCCTACGTAGAATCAGGGGACCTCAAAAACAACCAATCCCTTAAAAGACCCCAATCTTTGAACCGATAGCACATCCAAGAGACAGAATTTCTTAAACAATAAAATTACTCTGGGGTTATCCTCTGTTGTTTTTGTTGTTTTATCAAGCATATCATTGCAATGAAAGAACTGGGTGAAAGACTGTGTCCATTCACAACTGGATTATAACGCTCAACAACTGATCTTCTCAAATGAAGATTTTTCCAGGGCATCTGGCCATTAACCATATCGGATGGTAAAGTGGTTGGCCATCACAGAATCATGCATTTACAAACCAAACTGAAAAACAAAAGCAGAGGCGACCTCATGGATGACCTCCACTGTGTCAAAGACCTAGGAGTACTCATCTCTAACCATCTAAGTCTCAGAGCTTGCTATAACAGCATTGCCAAAAAGGCATTAAGAGTTGTTAACCTAATTTTGCGGAGCTTCTTCTCCGGTAATAGTGTACTGCAAACTAGGGCGTACAAAACCTTGGCCAGACCAATCCTCGAATACAGCTCATCTGCCTGGAATCCACACTGTTTATTGGACAGTCATACAATTGAGCGGGTCAAGAGGTATTTCACGAGAAGAGTCCTCCACTCCTCTGCTCACAATAAAATCCCTTAGGCCCCCAGGCTCGAAATTGTGGACTTGGACAACCTTGAACTATGCCGCCTTGGGTCTTACCTAAGTGTAGTACACTTAATTGTCTTCTACAAGGTCCTACCTGTCAACAACTACTTCAGCTTCAACTGCAATAATATATGGGCAAACATGACTTCAGCAATAGGGTGGCCAATGCCTGGAATGCTCTACCTGACTCTGTTGTTAATCCCTCAAACCCTCAAACAGCTTCAACTTTAAACCGTCTACCGTGGACCTCACCCCATTCCTAAGAGGTCCATAAAGGGGGGGCGTGCATAAGTGCACCAGCATGCCTACCATCCCTGTCCTACTGTCCCCATTTATTTGTTCTCATTTCCTTTGTCCATGTCCATGTTTATACAGTGGTACCTCAGTTCACGAACTTAATTCGTGAACTGACTCTGGTCGCGAACCGAATTGTTCGTGAACCGAGGCACAGTTTTCCATATGCTAAAAGCATAACAAAAATAAAAAAAAGTCACTGAAAGTACTCACAGTGTGCGTGCTGGTGCTTTTTTCTGTATCTTCTTCTCTCTACGATCTTCCTACAGGAAGTCACAACCATGTGACAGCCAGGAATACATTAAAAATGGCCGCGGTTCCTGTTTGTGAACCGAAGCAGAGTTCGTGAACCGGAGCACATTTTGAGGAACTTTTCTGTTCGTAAACCGAGTTGGTCGTGAACAGAGGCATTCGTGAACCGAGGTACCACTGTACTTAATACCTGTTATCTCGTACATGTTTGACAAACTAACTGAGTAACTAACTAACTAAACAAACAAACAAACAAACAAACAAACAAACAAACCATCTCTGAATCCAAGCCCCATAAGTAGAATATTTTCCCCTGGAACCATCTCTTCAATGACAAGCTCTGGGATCTTCAGAGTAAGGTGAGGGGCTGAGGCACACACCCACCCTCCAAAATGCCAAGCTGAGTTTAATTAGGGATGCTGATAAAGTGCTCATTCTGTATCATTGAGCAAAGGATACGGCATTCCATTGATCTTCGCTGCGTGCTTTGACAGGTTGCATCTGTCCAGCTGTTCTCTGGATCCATTACCAAGCATATAACCTGTTCCTGGGCTACCACCTTTTCAGAGAGAAACATTTGGTGCCAGCTCCTCATCTGGAATGAGTAACAAGAGAGGGCTGATGACACCATTTCTCGGGGACGGCGAGGGAGCAAGACAAGGTCTTACTGAATTATTTAATCACCTGCCTTCTGCAAGGAAGGTAATCATGACCTTGAATAGGCCTCACTGTTTGCTTTAATGTGGCAATATTTTATATATCTACTAGCTGGATACCCATGCTTCCTGACAAAACTAAGTGATCGGGCAATGCAGGAGAAACCCGGTTCACTCCGATTCAACCTGTTGGCTCAGTGGCGGTCAGTGATTGGAACACATAAGGGAATATCACTTCCACCACCTTGAGTCCGGAAGCAGATCCATAGGTGGAAGGTGTGGACATTTTGATGAGGTACTGACATTTGCTACTGTAAAGAGCCCCAGACCGCTCCTGAATGAAGGAATAGAATGTTAGCCAGTTTGAACTGAGGTAGCGGAATGTGAGGCAACTGGCAGTTGGAACAGAGTTCTTTTCAGGTGGGGAGGGGGAGTAGAACGCCTTAGCATCAGAGTGTGTTAATTACTATAAAAGAAATACTAATGATCTGATGGTCATTTCAAAAAATCCTTCCTTAGCAAGCACCTAGAAGTCAAGAGGAACATACATGCCAAATTTCAATTTTGTAGGCTTTACGGTTCTGGAGATTTCATGATGAGTGAGCGGTATTTGGGTTTTGTATATGTAAGAAGATTGGAAACATGAACCTTCACATCAAATTTTCTGCAATTTCTCAATGGGCCCATGAAGCCATTGGGATAGTGAAAACCACTCTCTCTGCACAAGAATCAAGTAGATTAAGTTCTGGGTCTAGAAGCAACTGGGATGTCATTGATTTTGGAAAGGAGAAATACTTCCGGATCAAGTAGCCGCCCTCACCCTCTTCTGAACAAGAAGAGAAGTATTTTGTCAGGCCACCAAAATCAATGTGTGACAGTTGCAACCAGGTCCTTCCTATCATATTATCTGTGCATTATATGGGGCTCGCTGCTTGTTTGGTAAGTGATACATCCATTTTGGGAGCCAGAAATAGGGCAGGTAAGGTCTAGGAATATCAATGAAATGTGCTACAAATTTCTTCTAAAGGAAAATGTTGCAATCCCCCAAAATAAAACTCCACCATGGTGCAGTTAACCTAACAAATGCAGTCTATGAGCCTTTAATAGAAAAGTTCCCACATTACTACACATTGGGGCAAATAGTAAAAACCAATGTGTGTATTTTAAGTTCCAGAAAAATAAAGCATGCTGAGATTTTCTTTTCCCCAGAGTATCACATAGATAAGATTCTCAAAGAAAAATAAATAAATAAATATGTGGTATTTATATGGATGTAAAAAAGGACTATGTGTTTATATAAAAAAAGAGAGAGAGAGAATATGATAGAAAGATATATTCATATCCAGATAACAGCTGCTGGGGATATTTAAGGATGCATGGCTTTTAAAAGCTTCTCTTTACAAGTTGACAAATTGTTATAACATTCCAAACATTTCTTTGGAATTCATTTCTCAGGGCTGGTTCAAATTCTCCGGGTGGAATATACCCCGTTTCTCTGAAAATAAGACCTCCTCGGATAATAAGCCCAATCGGGCTTTTGAGTGCATGTACTAAAATAATCCCTCCCCTGAAAATAAGCCCTCCCTGAAAATATTGCAACACAGCAGCAGCCATGAGGTTCTCACCAACGGTGATTCCTATTTTTCTACTTGCATTTTTACATGCTTTTGAACTGCTAGGTTGGCAGAAGCTGGGACAAGTAATGGGAGCTCACTCCATTATGTGGCCCTAGGGATTCGAACCGCTGAACTGCCGACCTTTCTGATCGACAAGCTCAGCATCTTAGTCACTGAGCCACTGCCTCCCAAACTAATATGTCAACTCCTTACTAATATGTCATCTCCTTTTTAATGAACCCATAATCCCTTGCAGGGTGGAGTCTGGGCAACTGAATGGAGCTGAGTGTTTATTGGCCAGATGCCCTTCCTGTCGCCAATGGGAAGTTTTGTTCAGCAGATATGTTCTCATTGTGCCCAGAGAGAGAAATATCCACCTCTACCGAGGATCAAATTCACAGCCTCCTGGTTGTGAGGTGAGATCCCCACATCTAGGTCACTGCACCACTCCCTAATATGTAATATTAGTAAGTAAATAATTTGAGTATTATTAAAACTTAGGACATTTTTAATTTCCCAGATTTGGATACCCTAAAAAAAATCCTTGCATTTAAATCTAAACATCTATTGATCCATTCCTATCGTACCAAAGATGGGTTGCCACTGCTAAAGTCCTTCTGGTAAAGGGACATTACCCTTGAGTTGTAACTACTAGTGGTGGTTTGTGGCAAGTGAGGAGCCAAGCTTCCAGCTGAATTTCCATTTAGTTATTTTTGTTTTAATGTATGTGTGAATCAATTAATCCTGTCATAGAAGGGCATCGTAAACTGTGTGCCAGAGTTAATGAGTCAGACATTATCACATCATTACACCAGCTGGCATAATGTAGCATGTGTTGTTTGTCATAATATACACTGCCATGCTTAACAACCATTAATTGTTTACACGAGCAGTCATTTTTTTTCTTCAAAGAACCTTCACTGACTGGTTGATATTTTTGAAAGGGAATGACTGTTAAAAAGTGTGAAAGATTAGCAAGAAAATAGTTTGGTGATAGATAGATAGATAGATAGATAGATAGATAGATAGATAGATAGATAGATAGATAGATAGATAGATAGATAGATAGATAGATAGATAGATAGATAGATAGATAGATAGATAGATAGATAGATAGATGTAAAGATAGATGGATGGATGATAGATAGATAGATAGATAGATAGATAGATAGATAGATAGATAGATAGATAGATAGATGTAAAGATAGATGGATGGATGGATGATAGATAGATAGATAGATAGATAGATAGATAGATAGATAGATAGATAGATGTAAAGATAGATGGATGGATGATAGATAGATAGATAGATAGATAGATAGATAGATAGATAGATAGATTGATTGATTGATTGATTGATAGAGCTGATAGATAGATAGATAGATAGAGAGATAGAGAGATGGATGGATGGATGGATGGATGGATGGATGGATGGATGGATGATAGATAGATAGATAGATAGATAGATAGATAGAGATAGATAGATAGATAGATAGATAGATAGATAGATAGATAGATAGATAGATAGATAGAGATAATAGACAGACAGACAGACAGACAGATAGGATAGAGATGATAGATAGATAGATAGATAGATAGATAGATAGATAGATAGATAGATAGATAGATAGTTAGATAGATTGATAGATAGATAGATAGATAGATAGATAGATAGATAGATAGATAGATAGATAGATAGATAGATAGATAGATAGATAGATAGATAGATAGATAATAATAATAATAATAATATATTTAATTTCTAGACCGCTCCCTCTCCCCAAGGGGACTCGGAGCGGTGCACAGGGAAATTAAGACAATAAATATATACAAAACAGTTAAAAACAGATTAAACATAAGACCCTGCGCTAAAATTCCCCAAAACCAATCACTAAAACCCTAAACCCTATAATACTGTAATAAGAGGCTACCCTAGGCCGGCCAAACAGAAAAAGTGCGTCTTCAATTTCAGACGGAAGGAACGGAGGTCCGTGGTAGTTCTAATATCGGGGGGGAGGTCGTTCCAGAGGGCAGGGCCCGCCACAGAGAGAGCCCTTCCCCTGGGCGTCGCCCGCTGACAAAGTCTAGTGGACGGCACTCGGAGAAGTCCCTCTCTGTGGGAGCGAATCGGCCGTGAGGAAGTATGGGGCAGATAGATAGGATAGAGATGATAGATAGAGATGGATGGATGGATGGATGGATGGATGGATGGATGGATGGATGGATGGATGGATGGACGGACGGACGGACGGACAGGCAGACAGACAGACAGTTGACAGAGAGACAGACAGACAGTTGACAGAGAGTGAGAGATGAAAGAGATAGACAGACACAGAGGGGAGGGATAGTGTGTGTGTATATAATGTGTGTGTGTGATAAATAAATAAACAATGGAAACTAGTATAGATCTATTTCAAGCTATTTAGCTCTCATCAGCTAGCCACACCCTTGCTGGGATTCGAAGCCAGGGAAGTATTACATGTGAGGCAATTGTAATTGCCACTAGACCACTGGTTCTCCTCCTGATCAGCTGAGCCCTGGTAAGCCCCAATTAAGGGAGGAAGCGAGCTGCTTTCCTTTTCTGTCTTTCGGCTCATCACAAGACACCATGCAGACAGAAAGCTATTTTTTGTTGCCTTTTGTTTACATGTGTGTTACGTTTGTGCTGATAAATAAATAAACAAGGGAGACTAGTATAGATCTATTTCAAGCTATTTAGCTCTCATCAGCTAGCCATAACCTTACTGGGATTCGAACCAGGGACATATTACGTAAGGGTATGGCTAGCTGATGAGAGCTAAACAGCTTGAAATAGATCTATACTAGTCTCCCTTGTTTATTTATTTATCAGCACAAACGTAACACACATGTAAACAAAAGGCAACGAAAAAAATAGCTTTCTGTCTGCATGGTCTCTTGTGATGAGCCGAAAGACAGAAAAGGAAAGCAGCTCACTTCCTCCCTTAATTGGGGCTTACCAGGGTGTTGTAACACACACACACACACACACATTTGTTTTCGTAGATTTGCACGAGTGTAGGTAGCTTAACAGGGTGTTGTGACACAAGCATATACTTATCCTCCTGTCTCAGCTGATCAAGATAAGAACCAGTTGGTCTAGTGGCTAAAACATCTGCCTCACATGTAATACTTCCCTGGTTCGAATCCCAGTGAGGGTATGGGTAGCTGATGAGAGCTAAATAGCTCGAAATAGATCTATCTTACTCTCCCTGATTTACGTGTGTGTGTGTGTGTGTGTGTGTGTGTGTGATGGAGCACCCACAACTCCGGGAGGCAAGCTGCTCCATTGTTCTCACTGCCAGAAAATGTCTCCTTATTTCTAAGTTGGATCTCTCTTTAACAAACGTCCCGTCTATTATTTCTTTTACTCTGGTGCAGGGGTATCAAACTCAAGGCCCGTGGGCCAGATACTGTCGGCAGGGTGCTTAGATCTCATGTGCAGGCCCACCCTCGAAACAGCGAAGGACTGGCCCGTGGTTCCTCTGCCAGCAAAAACAGGGCCTGGGAGGGCTGCACACAGCCCTCTCAGGCTCCATTTTTGGCTGTGATGGCCTCCTGCAACCAGAGGTGGTATTCAGCCAGTTCTGACAGGTTCTGGAGAACCGGTAGTGGAAATTTTGAGTAGTTCGGAGAATCAGCAAATAGGCTGGCCCCGCCCCTGTTGCCTCCCAGCTGATCTTCTTTTGTTGCCCTGAACAAGATAATGGAGCTGGAAAGAAGGTTAGCGGGGTGGGGAGGGAATGGACATTTTGCAGTATCCTTCCCCTGGAGTGGGGAGGGAATGGGGATTTTGCAGTAACCTTCCCCTGGAGTGGGGAGGGAATGGAGATTTTGCAGTAACCTTCCCCTGGAGTGGGGAGGGAATGGGGATTTTGTAGTAACCTTCCCCCAGGAGTGTGGAGGGAATTGGGATTTTGCAGCATCCTTCCCCTGGAGTGGGGAGGGAATGGGGATTTTGCAGTAACCTTCCCCCAGGAGTGGGAAGGGAATTGGGATTTTGCAGTAAACTTCCCCTGGAGTGGGGAGGGAATGGAGATTTTGCAGTAACCTTCCCCTGGAGTGGGGAGGGAATGGAGATTTTGCAATATCCTTCCCCTGGAGTGGGGAGGGAATGGGGATTTTGCAGCATTCTTCCCCTGGAGTGGGGAGGGAATGGAGATTTTGCAGTAACCTTCCCCCAGAAGTGGGGAGAGAATGGGGATTTTGCAGCATCCTTCCCCTGGAGTGGGGAGGGAATGGAGATTTTGCAGTAATCTTCCCCTGGAGTGGGGAGGGAATGGGGATTTTGCAGCATCCTTCCCCTAGAGTGAGGAGGGAATGGGGATTTTGCAGTAACCTTCCCCCAGGAGTGGGGAGGGAATGGGGATTTTGCAGCATCCTTCCCCTGGAGTGGGGAGGGAATGGAGATTTTGCAGTAACCTTCCCCCAGGAGTGGGGAGAGAATGGGGATTTTGCAGCATCCTTCCCCTGGAGTGGGGAGGGAATGGAGATTTTGCAGTAACCTCCCCCTGGAGTGGAGAGGGAATGGGGATTTTGCAGTATCCTTCCCCTGGAGTGGGGAGGGAATGGGGATTTTGCAATATCCTTCCCCTGGAGTGGGGAGGGAATGGGGATTTTGCAGCATCCTTCCCCTGGAGTGGGGAGGGAATGGAGATTTTGCAGTAACCTTCCCCCAGGAGTGGGGAGAGAATGGGGATTTTGCAGCATCCTTTCCCTGCCACGCCCACAAAGCCACGCCCACAAAACCACACCACCCCCACAAAGCTACGCCCACAGAACCAGTAGTAAAAGCTTTTGAATCCCACCACTGTCTGCAAATAAATGGATATAAATAAGCAAAACATAGCCGTAAACACATAAAAAGAGTATGTATAAATGGGGACAGTAGGACAGGGATGGTAGGCATCCTGGTGCGCTGGTGCACCCCTCCTTAGGGACCTCATAAGAAATGTGTAAGGTCCACTGTAGACAGCTGAAGGTAAAAGGTATGGGGTTAGAGGAACTGACAACAGGATCGGGTAGGGCAGGGGTCTGCAAAGTTGGCTCTTTTAAGACTGGTGGACTTCAACTCCCAGGATTCCCCAGCCAGCTATGCTGGCTGGGGAATTCTGGGAGTTAAAGTCCACCAGTCTTAAAAGAGCCAACTTTGCAGACCCCTGGGGTAGGGTGTTCCACACACTTACTGCTCTGTTGCTGAAATCATTTTTCCTGCAATCAAGATTCAGTTTGTAGGTCTTGATAGCCCTTGTGTTATTGCAGTTGAAGTCAAAGTAGTCATTAACAGGTAGGACGTTATGGAAGGTTATCCTGTGCGCTAAGATCAGGTCGGAACCTAGACGGCGTAGTTCAAGGTTATCCAGGCCTAAAATTTTAAGCCTGGTGGTATACCAAGTTGGTAATCAATTGTTCTGCAGAAAATGTAACAAGCTTTCTAAGTGTCCACACCTGTTTGATGGCACATAGTCAATCAATCCATGTTAACCAAACTTGTCATTTTCAAATACTGATCTGAACTTTCATAGCAACTATGACATCCACTAAAATGCCATATATGTCTTCATCACACGTATTATTGTGCTAGCTTGACAAGCTCCCTTTATGGCCAAAAATGTAACATTTTCTTCTTTATTCTTCCATGAAAAACAGACCTACAATAATTAACTGTGCATAGATCCCAACTTCTTAGTGTCGTATAATTTATGAGGTAATGCACTTATGGATCATCACAAACAGTGATGAAAACATACACCTTCCTACAATGAAAATAAGCTAATTATATATCCAGGCAAAGTACGTAAAAATAGCACGCAGGGGTGGGCTGCTGATGGCATTAGTGCTGGTTCAGTGCTCCGCACACATGTGCAGTTGCCCAAAAATAGATCTGCGCATGCGCGGAATGTTAAAAAAGGGGAAAGAAATATGTCGCGCCCAGTGGTGGGTTTCTGCAGGCTCGCACCTACTCGCGAGAACCGGTTGGTGAAATTTAGAGAACAGGTGAGAGGGGGTTCCACCGGCGTACCTGGAAGTAAATCTGGCCCGCCGCTGCCAGTGACCCAACGGGAAGGGAAGGAAAGGAAAGGAGGAAGAAAGAAAGAAAGAAAGAAAGAAAGAAAGAAAGAAAGAAAGAAAGAAAGAAAGAAAGAAAGAAAGAAAGAAAGAAAGAAAGAAAGAAAGAATTTATCATCACAATTGAGTCCAAAATTTTGGTTGCTAAGCAAGAGCGTTGTTAAATGAGTTTCACCACATTTTAAAAGGTGGCCACTCCCACCCTGTCACATGACTGCCAAGCCACGCCCACAAAATAGGCCACACCTACAGAGTAGGTCCTAAAAAATTTGAATACCCACCACTGGTCGCGCCTATCAGAGAACCGCTTCGGAAGCATGGCAGGTCTGGATCGCTGCTGGCTTTGACGACCCAGGCCGGCAAACTACTACCAGTTCGGCCGAAATAGTCCAATAGCAACCCACCTCTGGCGCACCCAATTCCCACACACACTCGTCTGGGCCGCAACCAGGAAGAGGAGTTGCCCAGGAAGCACGTGCACATTGGAAAATGTATTTCTGGTTTCCTGCATGCACATGCCATGCCAGTCGGCAAGTCTTCCGTTTAGTGCCGCGCATGCATACGTGCCAATCAGATGAGCATGCTCACACCAGAAAATGGAAGACCAGCTCATACAGTTTCCAGCACTGCTGCACACACCAAGGCCAGCTGACTGTCGCATGAAACCCGGATGAGGAACGGGAGACGCCGTGCGTGCCAGGCGACATGGCTCCGTGTGCCACTTCGTGCATGTGTGCCACAGGTTCGCCATCACGGGCATATCCCCAGAGAAACTGTGCAAGCCAGCCAAACTGTGCCCAGCCTCCCCTAAGTGGGTTGCTTAGGAGGATGTAATCTTCCTGTCACACCTGATCTCTCCCGCTAAAAACAAGATCAAGAAGGATTTCCTCTCCTCATCTCCTTCCCCTCACCCCCCCACCCAGTAAATGAAATTGAATCTTAGAGAAAGCAATATTACTGACCTCTCGCTTCCCATATTGAGGAAACAGTTATTCCTCTTAGATGGACTTACCGCGATTGTCTGCAGGCCTGCAATCTCCGAAAAGTCTAATGAAATTTGTAATCCTGGCCTGCTGGGCATGAGCTATACAATTACTCGGAGTATATTTAGAATAAATAATCCATGATGATCAAGCGCGGAATATTCCTGCCAGGCTTCTGATATCAGAAGCTGCTTCCAAGAGCTGGATTATAAATTACTTCGACCCCACGGAAGTTGGGTGCTGGCTGAACTTTGATTGCTGTGTAAGCCTCAATTTTTCCCCCACTCTCCCATCCTGCTGGGACTTTAATAGAGAGCTTCTTTGTTTTGCAATTTGTCAGAGGGGCGGATTACAAATCAACAGAATTAAGAGGGGGAAAAAAAGAAGCTTCATGTTAATGAATATGTTCTTATTTCTGTCCTATTGTGATGGGACAAAGCTCAAATTATTCTGGTTGTTGCTCTGTTATTTGAGGCCGGGAATAGCCATAATGCCTAGTTACCTACGAGACCATCAGCTGCCCCATATGTCCCTACGACCAATTCGCTCCCACAGAGTGGGTCTGCTCCGGGTGCCGTCAACCGGACAATGCCGGTTGGCGACGCCCAGGGGAAGAGCCTTCTCTGTGGTGGGCCCAGCCCTCCGGAACGACCTACCTCCCGAATTCCGTGTCATCTCGGACCTCCGCCTGTTCCGCCAGCGTCTAAAAACGCACTTCTTCCAACAAGCCGGCCTAGCATGATTTTACTCGACACTGCACTGCTTTTTAGCTGATCAAAGTTTTAATTTAGGGGTTTTAAATTGGTTTTAGCGCAGGGTGGGTTTAATTTAGTTTTAAGAATGTTAGTATTCTTGTATATATGTATATGTATATTTTATATTCCCGGTGCGCCGCCCCGAGTCCCTCTGTGGTGAGATGGGTGCGGGTTAAATAAATGCAAATAAATAAATAAATAAATAAATAAATAAATAAATAAATAAATAAATAAATAAATAAATAAATAAATAAATAAATAAATAAATAAATAAATAAATAAATAAATAAATAAATAAATAAATAAATAAATAAATAAATAAATAAATAAATAAATAAATAAATAAATAAATAAATAAATAAATAAATAGACTGTGGTAGAGGTGGGTTTCAACCGGTTCGGCCCGGTTCGGCTGAGTAGATAGCAATTCAACCTGCCACGCCCTCGAACTGGCTGTATCAGCGGCGATGCCATCTGGATTTTGGTTTCTGTGCATGCGCAGAACAATCTTCATTGCAAAAGTGTTAAAAAAAAACCTTTTCTAATGTTGTGTGTATGCACAGACCTTTTTAGTTGCAAAGGCGCACATGCGCGGAGCAAAATGTTTTGCGTGCCGAACTGGCAGTCATGCCAGCAACGACCCACCCTTGGGCTGTGGTGCTCCGGAACAAACTATAACACATATACAGGTAGTCCTTAACTTACAACAGTTTGTTTAGTGACCATTTGAAGTTACAACGTCATTGAAAAATAAATAAATGTTGACTGTGTTTCACACTTATGAGCATTGTGGCATCCCCAGGGTTGCATGATCAAAATTCAGACACTTGAATGCTTTGGCTTTTTCTGTATATCTCTCACTTTAAAAAAAATCAATACAGCGTGTTCTTTTTTAAAAATAAAATTAAAAATGAAATAAAATAATGGGAATCGTTTCTCCTCCCCTCCAGCTTTCTGACTAAGCCGCTGGGATTGTGCTGAGATCTCCCCGATGATCTCTTCAAGCGGGAAAGTCCGCTCCATTTACACTTTAAAAACACTCATAGACCCACAACGCAACCTCCTCCTTTTCTGCCAAGTGTTTCATGCGCTTGGAACATTTGCAAGAAAGGCTCCGAGCAACCCACGTTGGATGGGAGCCAACGAACCTCAGCTGCACATTGTTATTATTTTGCAATAGGATCCCTGGTGCACTTGTTTATTTTATTCCCGGCCCAAAAAAAACCACCATTTTTTTTGCACCACTATTATCCGCACAAGTAGTTTAATGCTCATCTCCGTTTCAATACAATACAATAGCAGAGTTGGAAGGGACCTTGGAGATCATCTAGTCCAACCCCCTGCCTAGGCAGGAAGCCCTATACAATTTCAGACAAATGGCTATCCAACATCTTCTTGAAGACTTGCAGTGTTGGGGCACTCACAACTTCTGGAGTCAATTTCTGTTCCACTGACTAATTGTTCTAACTGTCAGGAAATTTCTCCTCAGTTCTAAGTTGCTTCTCTCCTTGATTAGTTTCCACCCATTGCTTCTTGTTCTGCCCTCAGGTGCTTTGGAGAATAGCTTGACTCCCTCTTCTTTGTGGCAGCCCCTGAGATATTGGAACACTGCTATCATGTCTCCCCTAGTCCTTCTTTTTATTAAACTAGACATACCCAGTTCCTGCAACCTTTCTTCATATATTCTTCACATAGTCCCCTAATCCTCTTTGTTGCTCTTCTCTGCACTCATTCCAGAGTCTCCACATCTTTTCTACATCGTGGTGACCAAAACTGAATGCAGTATTCCAAGTGTGGCCTTACCAAGGCATTATAAAGTGGATTAACACTTCACGTGATCTTGAGTCTATCCCTCTGTTTATGCAGCCTAGAATTGTGTTGGCTTTTTTGGCAGCTGCTGCACACTGTTGGCTCATATTGAAATGGTTGTCTACTAGGACTCCAAGATCCCTTTCACAGTTACTGCTATTGAGCAAGGTACCACCTATACTGTAACTGTGCATTTCGTTTTTGTTGCCTAAATGTAGAACCTTACTCTTTTCGTCGAAGAGCCAGCTCAATGCTGAAGAGCCAGTGCTGTCCGAAGACGTCTCCGTGTTCATGTGGCCAGCATAACTAAACTCTGAAGGCGCAGGGAACACTGTTACCTTCCCACCAAAGATGGTTCCTGTTTTTCTACTTGCATTTTTACGTGCTTTCGAAACGCTAGGTTGACAGAAGCTGGGACAAGGAACAGGAGCTCACTCTGTTCTGCCCTTGCTAGCTGTGCATTTGAAGGTTGGCAAGTGACTGTGGAAGGTGGCATGATTTGGATAGGGCTGCTGTTGAAGAGACGAGAGTGACAGAAACATTTCACCTGCGATATGCCGTCTGTGGATTCGAACCTGCAGACCGTGAGTCAAAAGATGAAGAGAGGTGTCAATTCGCTGCGTTGGCTGCTTAAGACCTCATCAGTACAAACATATACAAGTCAAAGGCGCTATAGAACATAAAAGGTAAAGGTTCCCCTCACCTATATGTACTAGTCAATCCCGACTCTAGGGGGCGGTGCTCATCTCTGTTTCAAAGCCGAAGAGCCAGCGCTGTCCGAAGACGTCTCCATGGTCATGTGGCCAGCATGACTCAACACCGAAGGCGCACAGAATGCTGTTACTTTCCCACCAAAGATGGTCCCTATTTTTCTACTTGCATGTTTATGTGAGTTTGAACTGCTAGGTTGGCAGAAGCTGGGACAAGTAATGGGAGCTCACTTCATTATGTGGCGCTAGGGTTTGAACTGCCGATCATTTTGATCGACAAGCTCAGCGTCTTAGCCACTTGAAGACCACTGAGGAAAGCCGACCGATACGACTACCTTTCCGTAGCTTCGGTGCCGCTTACATAAGGATGAGATATACATGCACGTTGCACAATTTCTGTGTCATTCACACACCAAAGAGCTCGGAGTGCCTGAAGAGAGGGGAACAGCTTGTGGAAAAAGGGTTAACGCAACTGGCTGCCAAACTCCGTGCGTTCGGTTCTCAAGAGTGCGGCAGAGTATATTGTTTGGTGTAATCATGACACAGATCCGTGTGTGTACGTCTTCAATAATTCATGTTTGCAGCTTGTCTCACCCTGGTGACAGATGTCAGTGAAATCAGTGACAGCCGATCGCGCTGATCTCCTGCATAATCTGCCGAGAGTTGATCCCACAGCCGCGGTTGACCCGAGCACTCGGAGAAAGTTGGACAACTCTTTGTGCACACTTGTGTGCTGAAGCTGCAAATAAACACCCATGAACACAACATCAATAGTACTTTAGGCTTCCCACTGGAACTACACTTACAATGACATAGGTGTGTCTCTTGTGCCTATCTTTTTTCTTTTGTTCACCTCCTTCTGTTTGCCTATTTATTATTTAGAATGGTACTAGGAGGGATAATAATAATAATAATAATAATAATAATAATAATAATAATAATAATAATAATAATAATAATAATAATAATAATAATAATAATAATAATAATAATAATAATATACTCTGCAGGAATAATTGACTGGACCCAGATGGAGTTGGACAATTTGGACAGAAAAACGAGGAAGTTATGACAATGAATCATGCTTTGCACCCTAAAAGTGATGTTGAGCGATTGTATCTACCAAGAGCAGAAGGTGGTTGAGGACTCCTGCAAGTAAAGCAGACTGTGGAAGAAGAAAGACACAGCTTGAATGATTATATCCAGAAAAGTGAAGAACCAATGATTAAGGAA
This sequence comes from Rhabdophis nuchalis, assembly GCA_039707465.1. Taxonomy (NCBI): domain Eukaryota; kingdom Metazoa; phylum Chordata; class Lepidosauria; order Squamata; family Natricidae; genus Rhabdophis; species Rhabdophis nuchalis. The sequence goes on along the minus strand of CM077648.1, from coordinate 10,827,931 downwards.
GTAAATAAAGGTGGCCTTTTAAAGACAACTAAGTCAAAAGCTGAATATAAGAAAGAAGTAATTGAGAAGCGAGCTGAAAATTGAAAAAGCAAAGCTATGCATGGGCAATACTTGAGAAGTATTGAAGGCAAAGCTGACCAAAAACTAACTTGGAACTGGTTAAGATCAGGAGTACTGAAAAAAGAAACAGAAGGCTTTATTTTGGCAGCTCAAGAACAAGCCTTAGCCACAAACTGCATGAAGGCAAAAATTCAACATGTTACCACCAACATCAAATGTCGCCTTTGTAATGAGAAAGATGAGACAGTCGACCACTTGATCAGTGGGTGCAGCAAAATTTCACAAACTGACTACCTACAATGCCATGACCGCGTTGCTAAGATCATTCACTGGAAATTGTGCCAGAAATTTGGATCTGAGTATAGCAAAAACCACTGGGAACATCAGGTTGAGAAGGTTCTAGAGAATGAGAAACTCAAGATCTTGTGGAATTTCAGAATTCAGACTGACAGGCACTTGGCCTACAACACACCTGACATAATGATAGTTGAAAAGAAAAAAGTATGCTACGTTGACATTGCAATACCTCGTGATGCACGAATTGAAGATAAGCAGCAAGAAAAAATCACAAAGTACCAGGACTTGCAAATTGAAGTTGAGCGACTGTGGAAAAAGAAATCGTGTGTTGTCCCGATTGTAATTGGAGCCCTTGGAGCAATACCTAAAAAGCTACCTCGCTATTTGGAAATTCTAAATTTACCTGATTTGAACATTCTGACTTTACAAAAAACCACCCTACTTGGAACAGCTTCTATCCTCCGACGTTACCTTGACAGTTCCTTGGTTAGGATTCGAGCTGTTGAACTACCAACCAGCCCCAAAGGCTGTGAATCTCACCAAAGATTAACCACATAATAATAATAATAATAATAATAATAATAATAATAATAATAATAATAATAATAATAATAATAATAATAATAATAATAATAATACACTATATTTGCCTTCATTCGTGATTACCAATAGTGAGAGGTGCCAATCCCCAAATTCTAGTCTAGTCTACTTCAAAGGACTGACCCGTTATTCTGAAGATTTGAATATGATCCACATTGAATTATTTTTCCCCCTCGGTTTTTCCCAATCTGGGTCTATTTTTCTTGATTATCCCAGGCAGTAGCAGCCCAATAGTGACAAGAATGTAATCTAGGATCAACACCGGGTTTTTATTTCCCCCCCCCCCTTCCCAAAAGGAAGAACCAGTGGAGAATAGCTATTTTTTTCATTACTGTTAATTTAGATTGTTTGTGAGGCAACATCACGGATGAGTCAAGCTATCTCATTACACCCACCACACATATTGTTGCCTAACACTGAGTGCCATTTCTCTTCGGAAGGCACATTTGCATAAATATTTCTAATCACAGGCCTGTAAAAAGAGACACGGCCTAATGATTGGTGACCTTTTGAGGCAATATATCATCTGAATCCTAACATATGGCATTGACGCCAAGCGACAGCAACCTTGGCTGGGCTGAGAAGGCCTGGAGAACATCCAAGGAGTCACAAATCAAGCCAAAAACAATGGAAGGACTATATCAAGGCAACCCCAGGTTTATACCTTCTATTCCCACCCTTGTAGCTTAGGAACAGATGGTTTCTCACACGAGACAGAAACTGGACAAAAAAAAGTAGAAAAATGGTTCTTCTACCATCTCCCAGTGTTCAGGAGACCATTCCTCATGGTCTGAAAGTCCAACACAATCAGCTGAAGCAAGTAGAATCTAAACAAACATCCTGTGTCCAGTCTAGAATTGCAGGCAAACTATTCACTGTGAGCAAAACAAAATGGCAGACGGAAGACCAAGGCATGTTGTTGGTGCAGTTAGTGATTGTACGGGTAGCCAACTACAACCATGATTGAGCCCAGAATTTATGTTGGGCTCAACTGTTCTGTCTTTTCTCGCCACTTTTGTTAAACGGATCACTGCAGTTGTTAAATTAGTAACATGGTTGTTAAGTGAATTTGGCTTCCCGGTTGACTCTATTTGTCAGAAGGTTGCAACGGATGGCCATGTCCAGACACCAGTTATTAGAGATAAGACCTGTAGATAACAAAGTCACAAAAAACTATTTGATTGATTGATTTTCAACTCCAGACCAACTCTAGGTACCTCACATCATAAAAACAAGATTAAAATATAAATCTAAGTAGAAAACAGAAAACGAGGATACCAGTAGAGTATAGGTGGTACCTGGCTCAAGAGTAGTAACTGTGAGAGGGATCTTGGAGTCCTAGTGGAGAACCATTTAAATAGGAGCCAGTCGTGGGCAGCAGCTGCCAAAAAAGCCAACACAGTTCTGGGCTGCATAAACAGAGGGATAGAATCAAGATCACGTGAAGGGTTAATACCACGTTATAAGGCAGTGGTTCTCAATTTTCCCAATGTGCAATCCTTTAATACAGTTCCTCATGTTGTGGTGACCCCAAACCATAAAATTGGTGACTCGGTTCCTAAAACCATTGAAAATATGTGTTTTCCAATGGTCTTAGGCAACCCGTGTGAAAGAGTCATTCGACCCCCAAAGGGATCGTGACCCACAGGTTGAGAACTACTGTTATAAGGCCTTGGTAAGGCCACACTTGGAATCCTGCATCCAGTTTTGGTCACCACGAAGTAAAAAATATATGGAGACTCTGGAAAGAGTGCAGAGAAGAGCAACAAAGAGGATTAGTGGACTGGAGGCTAAAACATATGAAGAACAGCTGCAGCTGAGTTAGTCTAGTTTGATGAAAAGAAGGACATGGGGAGACATGATAGCAGTGTTCCAATATCTCAGGGGTTGCCACAAAGAAGAGAGAGTCAAACTATTCTCCAAAGCACCTGAGGGTAGGACAAGAAGGATTGGGTGGAAACTAATCAAGGAGAGAAGCAGCTTAGAACTAAGGAGAAATTTCCTGCCAGTGAGAACAATTAATCAGTGGAACAGCTTGCCTCCAGAAGTTGTGAATGCCCCAACACTGGAAGTCTTTAAGCAGATGTTGGATAACCATTTGTCTGAAATGGTTTAGGATCTCCTGCCTAAGCCGTGGGTTGGACTAGAAGACCTCCAAGGTCCCTTCCGACTCTGTTATTCTATTCTACTGATAGCACTTAGCAGTGGTGGGTTTCTGCAGGCTCGCACCTACTCGCGAGAGCCGGTTGGTGAAATTTAGAGAACCGGTGAGAGGGGGTTCCAACGGTGTACCTGGAAGGAAATCTGGCCCGCTGCTGCCAGTGACCCAACAGGAAGGAAAGGAATGGAAAGGAAAGGAAAGGAAAGGAGGAAGGAAGGAAGGAAGGAAGGAAGGAAGGAAGGAAGGAAGGAAGGAAGGAAGGAAGGAAGGAAGGAAGGAAGGAAGGAAAGAATTTCATCACAATTGAGTCCAAAATTTTGTTTGCTAAGCAAGAGCATTGTTAAATGAGTTTCACCACATTTTAAAAGGTGGCCACTCCCACCCTGTCACATGATTGCCAAGCCACGCCCACAAAAAAGGCCACACCTACAGAGTAGGTTCTAAAAAAATTTGAAACCCACCACTGGCACTTAGACTTATATACTGCTTTACAGTGCTTTTACAGCCCTCTCTAAGCAGTTTACAGAGTTAGCCTCTTGCCCCCCAACAATCTGGATCCTCATTTTACCGACCTCGGAAGGATGGAAGCCTGAGTCAACCTTAAAGGTGAAGCTATGGGGAGCATAAGCCTTGTTAGACAACCTCCACCTCAAACACTCAGAGCATTGTTCTTGGGGGATCAAAGTATTTCAGCTACATGCGCTCAACCCTTCTTCCAGCATAGGTCAACCCTACAATGACTCCATTGCCATTGGGGAAAGCTCAACAGATTTGCCCACAGCTACCAAATGACTTCATGGCAGAAGAAAGATTTCAGCAATGAATTTCATGGCTTGCAGTTCATTGCCACGGCTGTCTAAGGTCAATCACTGCGAGTCCAACAGAGAAAGAGGCAGCTGGTTGGGCAAGGGCAAAAGGCAAAGGGCCGACAAACAGATGTTCCTCCAACATATGAAGAGCATGGAACGGATGGGTTTTTGCTATGCGCCTTATCAAGACTTCGTGGCTGGTCATTCTTGGTTTATTTCAGAATAGTCCTTTCTTCCCAATGAGTTTGGTTTCCAGGTTTCATCTGGTCGTTAATTATATGTGTAGCTCCTGCCATCTATATTAAAACGTGCCTAGAAGCGACTTGCTCACCTTTACATGTTGGGATTGGGGATAATAATAATAACAATAACAACAACAACAACAACAACAATAATAATAATAATAATAATAAAAATTTAATTTAATTTATAACCCGCTCTCTCTCCCCAAAGGGACTCGAGGCAGGGCACAGGGAAATTAAAAATACATATAAAAACCATAAACAATACAGTATTAAAAAAGAATTAAACTAAAACCCTGCGCTAAAATCCCATGTTAAAACTAAAACAACCCCTAAAAAAAACCTAAAAACAGTTAAGTTATCCCAGGCCGGCCAAGCAGAAGAAATGTGTTTTTAATTTTTGACGGAAGGAGCGGAGGTCCGTGGTTGTTCTAATTTCGGGGGGAAGGTCGTTCCAGAGGGTCGGGCCCGCCACAGAGAAGGCCCTTCCCCTGGGTGTCGCTCGCTGGCATAGCCTGGTGGATGGCACCCGGAGAAGTCCCTCTCTGTGGGAGCGGATCGGCCGCAGGGATGTATGGGGCAGGATGCGATCCCGCAGATAGCTAGGTCCCGTGCCATGGAGCGCTTTGAAGATGATGACCAACACCCGAAGCGCACCCGAAAGACAACAGGCAGCCAATGCAGCTCGCGCAGGAGCGGTGTTACATGGGAAAACCTACAGGTTCCCATAACTGCCCGCGCGGCTGCATTCTGGACAAGCTGAAGTCTTTGGGTGCACCTCAAGGGGAGCCCCATGTAGAGAGCATTGCAGTAGTCCAGTCGGGATGTCACGAGAGCATGAGTGACTGGGTTGTGGAATTACCGTATTTTTCAGAATATAAGACGTACCTTCCGCCCCCCTAAAAGAGGGTGAAAACCTGGGTGCGTCTTATACACTGAATGTAGACCCACCCAACCACTGACCCTCACCCTTTGGCCTCTGCCTCCCAGCAATTTAACTCCTTGCAGCAAACGGGGAAAATGGGGCTTGCGGAAGCTGCAATAGGCTACGGCAATCCCTGCAGCCTGAAACAGCTGATGATCGGGAGGCTTAAACTGAAAGTGAAATTTGCTGTTTGCTCCACGAGGCAAATTGCTGGGAGGCAGAAGCAGATTTTTTTTTTCTTGTGCTAATCAGGCTGTTTGTTGTTTGTTTCAGGAAGGTAAGCCAACAACTATAAATGCCTATAGAATGTTCAGATTATTAGACTTATTTTTAAAGACTGTTTTATTATTGTTCTAGACAACTTAACAAAATGAAGAAGCTTTTTAAAATAAATGCTTGATCTGAAGAGGCCCAGTGCTATTGTATCTTCTTTTAAATAGCAGAGAATAACTATGCTTCTGGAAAGCACATTAATTTTAACAGCATCTGTATAAATATGGTCTGAAACGTAACACTACAAATAGTGTATATTGTCTGTACTGTTTGCTGTTTGTTGCAAGGAGGCATATTGCTGGGAAGCAGAGGCAGATTTTTTCCCCTTGTTCTTCTTCCCAAAAGCTAGGTGCATCTTATACTTCAGAGCGTCTTATATTCTGAAAAATACGGTAATGCCCTGGTTGCACAGTGGTTAGAATGCAGTAGTGCAGCTGCTACTGCTGACTGCTGGCTGCCTGTAATTTAAAGAGAAAAAAACGGAAGGCCAGTTGTCTCTTGAAAAAGCACCTTTGGGTCAATCATGACCTGGAAGACTGAGAACCTCGGTAGACATTCGCCACAATGCAAAAAAGATGTGGAGACTCTAGAAAGAGTGCAGAGAAGAGCAACAAAGAGGATGAGGGGATTGGAGGCTAAAACATATGAAGAACGGTTGCAGGAACTGGGTGTGTCTAGTTTAATGAAAAGAAGGACCAGGGGAGACATGCTAGCAGCCTTCCAATATCTCAGAGGGTGCCACAAAGAAGAGGGAGTCAAGCTATTCTCCAAGGCACCTGAGGGTAGGATAAGAAGCAGTGGGTGGAAACTAATCAAGGACAAAAGCAATCTACAACTAAGGAGAAGTTTCCTGGCAGTGAGAAGAATTAACCAGGGGGAACAACTTGCCTCCGGAAGTTGTGAATGCTCCAACACTGGAAGTCTTTAAGAAGATGTTGGATAGCCATTTGTCTGAAGTGGTGTAGAGTTTCCTGCCTAAGCAAAGAGTTGGACTAGAAGACCTCCAAGTGCCCTTCCAACTCTGTTATTCTATTCTATTCTATTCTATTCCTATATTTGATTCTATTTGATTCTACTGCTATATTCGATTCGATTCCATTCCATTCGATTGCTATATTCGATTCGATTGTGATATTTGATTCGATTCAATTCGATCTACTGCTATATTCTATTCTATACTATATTATTCTATACTATTTGATTCTATTCAATTCTATTGCTATATTCTGTTCTATTCTATTCAACTTAATTCTACTTGATTCAATTCTATTGCTATATTCTATTCTATTGCTATATTAGATGTGATTTGATTTGATTCCAGTGGTATATTCTCTTCTCTTCTATTCTAGTTGATTCAATTCTATTCTATTGCTCTATTCTATTCTATTCTATTGCTATATTCCATTCTATTCTATTCTATTCTATTGCTATATCCTATTCTATTCTATTGCTATATTCTATTCTATTCTATTGCTATATTCTATTCTATTGCTATATTTTATTCTATTCTATTGCTCTATTCTATTCTATTCTATTCTATTGCTATATTCTATTCTATTCTATTTGATTCTATTCAATACTATTGCTCTATTCCTTTCCTTTCCTTTCCATTCTTTATTTTTGTGATCCCAACAGCAATTCCCCCCTCCCGCCCTCTTTGTGGATAAACCAGAGCAAGGAGGAGGGAGGGAGCCTGCAAATTCTTCCCACAGAACCCAGTTCAGTCAGACACAATAGCTCCGTCGTGTAGCAATTTATTCAGAGCGAGGGCTTTGAATATTCAGCAGAGCTCCAGGCTAGTGATCCTGTTACGAGTTAAGTTTTCTTGTCTTTCAGGAAGCCCTTGACAAAGGTCACAAACAATTTGCTCGTTCCTCTTATTAAAATAAAGATGGAAAGCGCTGATGATAGCTCTGCCCAGCAGCTAACTTCATCATCTGTAGCCCTTCCAACATATGCTTGTGAGATAATGAAAAATATAGCATTAAATACAGTGGCAGATTGAATCTCGTTTCAGGGTAAATATAGTAAGTCATTTTTCCCCCCCTCCTCCTCTCCTCATTTCCTCCGAACCTGTTTAGCATCAGGCTGTTAATATCACGGCCGAGACAAGACAATGCCCGTTGCATAATACATTGCATTCCAGAGCAGATTCTCCTGCATGGAAGGGAGAAGAACAGTGGTGGGATTCAAAACTTTTTTTATTCCAGTTCTGTGGGCGTGGCTTGGCTTGGTGGGCGTGGCTTGGCGGGCATGGCAGGGAAAGGATACTGCAAAATCCCCTTTTCCTCCCAATCAGCCGGGACTCAGGAGGCAGAGAATAGATGGAGCGGGGCCAGTCAGAGGTGGTATTTACTAATTCTATTCTATTCTATTCTATTCTATTCTATTCCTACTCCCATTCCCATTCCCATTCCCATTCCCATCCCATTCCTATTCCTATTCCTATTCCTATTCTATTCTATTCTATTCTATTCTAATTCCCATTCCCATTCCCTATTCTATTACATTACATTACATTACATTACATTACATTCCTATTCCCATTCCCATTTCTATTCCATTTCTATTCCATTTCTATTCCATTCCTATTCCTATTCTGTTCCGTTCCCTTCCATTCTATTCTCCGAACTACTCAAATCTTCCGCTACCGGTTCTCCAGAACTGGTCAGAACCTGCCGAATACCACGTGTGAGGAAGAAAGAGGAAAACAGAAACCTTGTATGTGTGTGGAGATTCTCAGTCATCCAGGACATGGTTGGTCCAAAGGGACTTTTTCAAAAGGCAACTTGGGCTTTTCCTTTTCTTTCTCTTGAAGACATTTCCAGTCATCATCCAAGAAGCTCCTTCCGTTCTGACTGAATGGTGGGGAATTGGAAAGATTTATATTCCTTGCAGTCACCTGGTTGTTAGTACTCTCTCTGAGAGTCACTGAGGACACTTGAGGGTTTATCTGAGCCCTCAAGGCAGGGGTGGGATTCAGCTGGTTCCCACTGGTTCGAGACTCCCAGGAGTTCCTCATGCCAGGTAAGTGCAGGTAAGTGCAGGGCCCACGTGGAGGCTCAGGGAGGGCAAAAAACAGGCCTCCCGGAAGTCCGGAAATGGGCCCATTTCCAGCCTCTGAACGGCCTCCGGAGCCTGGGGGAGGCCTTTTTCGCCCTCCTGGAAGCTCAGGGAAAGCCTCTGTAGCCTGGGGAGGGTGAACACACATAGCTCCTGGCACAGTGCAGGAGGCTGAGTAGGCCACACCCACCATGGCCAGGCCTACCCAGCAACTGGGCAGAGAATCAGTTGCTAACATTTTTCAATCCCACCTCAAGGTCACCTGAACAGTGCAAATGGGTGTGAAACCTTCTTGGAACTGCTGGAAGGACAGTTTAGTTTAGTTTAGTTTAGTTTAGTTTAGTTTAGTTTAGTTTAGGTTAGGTTAGGTTAGGTTAGGTTAGGTTAGGTTAGGTTAGGTTAGGTTAGTTTTTAGTTTAGCTTAGCTTAGCTTAGTTTAGCTTAGTGTTGTGTTTAGTTTAGTTTAGTTTAGTTTAGTGTTTAGTTTAGTTCAGTTTAGTTTAGTGTTTAGTTTAGTTTAGTTTAGTGTTTAGTTTTGTTTAGTTTAGTGTTTAGTTTAGTTTAGTTAAGTTTTTAGTTTAGTTTAGTTTAGTTAAGTTTTTAGTTTAGTTTAGTTTAGTTTAGTTTAGTTTAGTGTTTATTTTATTTTATTTTAGTTTATTTTAGTTTAGTTTAGTTTAGTGTTTAGTTTTGTTTAGTTTAGTGTTTAGTTTAGTTTAGTTAAGTTTTTAGTTTAGTTTAGTTTAGTTTTTAGTTTAGCTTAGCTTAGTTTAGCTTAGTGTTTAGTTTAGTTTAGTTTAGTTTAGTTTAGTTTAGTTCAGTTCAGTTTAGTTTAGTGTTTAGTTTAGTTTAGTTTTAGTTTAGCTTAGTTTAGCTTAGTGTAGCTTAGTTTAGCTTAGCTTAGTGTTTTATTTAGTTTAGTTCAGTTCAGTTCAGTTCAGTTTAGCTTAGCTTATCTTAGTTTAGCTTAGCTTAATTTAGTTTATTGACATTGCACCACATGCAACAAAATTAAATGCCATCTTCAATGTAAACCAGTGGTAGTCAACGTGGTCCCTACCGCCCCCTAGTGGGCGTTCCAGCTTTCATGGTGGGTGGTGGGGGTTTTGTCCAATACTGAAGCACTTTCCTTTTTTTAATTTAATTGACTTCCTTACTTTATAAATCACCATTACTGTGGAAACAGAGGGCAGTTAGAAAATTTTACTACTAACAGAGATACAAAAGTGGGCAGTAGGCGTAAAAAGGTTGACTACCCCTGGTGTACACGATAACTATAAAAATAAAAATACAAACACACATACTTCACATTCTATACAACGAATTGAAAACCACTGCGATTGCATTAATATTTCACTATATGGTAGAATTCAATATAGTTACTGCCCGGGGATAGAAGCTGTTTTTCAGCCTATTTGTCCTTGTTTTTAATATCCTGTACCGTCTGCCAGATGGTAATAGTTTAAAAAAATGGTGCCCAGGATGAGATGGATCTTTAAGAATGTTTTGAACTTTTGTTTTTGAAAGGCCCCTTCCAACTCTGTTATTCTGTTTTATTCCAGTCTGAGATTACATCCAAAGTGTCTGTTACTATTAGTTGTATCTTTGCTTTTTTTTGCCACAGTCATTCTACCACTATTTACTGGTTTTTGTATTTGGCGATATTCTCCTGTTCTTTCTCTTGTATTCTGCTATCTCCAGATACTGCAAGCCATTGTTAAATGAATGGTGGGTAAGTCAAGGACCACCTCTAATGGTTGAGTAAATGGCTGTGGCCTTCAAATATCTAAAGCAGGGTCCCCCAATCCCTGGGACACAGACTAGTCCATGCAATACTGCTGTTCTGACCCAGGCTTCCTTAACAAGCAGGAAGCGGAGTCTTGAGTCCCAGCAAAACCCCTTTTATTTACACGACTGTGAATTCCTTTCATTCACAGTCAGCAAGGCTTTAGCAAACAGTCTTTCAGAGGAATGTTCATCCACACGAACCTTATCGTGGGAAGGAACGGACTCAGGCTCAACCCGACCAAGACCGAGTGGCTGTGGTTTCCGGCTGCCCGATTCAACCAGCTCACTCCATCGCTGGCCATAGGGGCGAACATCTTGCCCCTGTGGATGAGGCGCGCAATTTGGGTGTCCTCCTGGATGCCCGGCTGTCCATGGAAGATCAAGTGACAGCCGTGGCCAGGAGGGCATTTTATTGGATCGGGACGCCCTTCGCACAGTCACTCATGCGCTCGTGACATCCCGACTGGACTATTGTAACTCTCTCTACATGGGGCTCCCCTTGAGGTGCACCCAAAGGCTTCAGCTAGTCCAGAACGCAGCCGCGCGAGCAATTATGGGAACCGCCAGGTTTACCCATGTAACACCGCTCTTGCGCAAGCTGCACTGGCTACCTGTCGTCTTTCGGGTGCGCTTCAAGGTGTTAATTATCATCTTTAAAGCGCTCCATGGCACGGGACCTAGCTACCTGAGGGATCGGATCCTGCCTCATACATCCTCATGGCCGATTCGCTCCCACAGAGAGGGACTTCTCCGGGTGCCGTCCACTAGACACTGTCAGCGGGCGACACCCAGGGGAAGGGCTATCTCTGTGGCGGGCCCGGCACTCTGGAACGACCTTCCCCCCGATATTAGGACGACCACGGACCTCCGCTCCTTCCGTCTTAAATTAAAAACTCATCTTTTCTGTCTGGCCGGCCTAGGATAGTCTCTCTGTCTTTGGGGTTTTACTGGGTAGTTTTAATATAGTTCAGTTTTAATGGGAAATTTTAGCGCAGGTTAGGTTTAATTTGTTTTTAAGGAATGTTTGTATGTATTTATTGTTTTTATTCTACCTGTGCACCGCCCCGAGTCCCTATGGGGGAGGGAGCGGTTTATAAGTATTAAAATTATTATTATTATTATTATCTCGTTTGGAGAGCTGCCAGATAACTACTTTCCAAACGCAGGGCAAGGCAACACTTGGCACAAAGATTCTTATAGTCACAAAGAGAACTTTCCACTCTTGAAACAACCAAATGAACAAATGGTTTCCTGCAAAATCCCACTCCCCATTCGCTCTTCTTTTGTTTCCTATGGGAGGGGCCAATCACCTCCAAGGTGTGGCTTTACTCCCAAGTTGACCCTGATTTCTTAGTTGTTCTTGTCTTCTGGCAGCTCTGCGCATGCGCACACTGGGAACAGGCTCCAGCTGTTCCTCTGCCTCACTGCTGGCTAGCTCTCTTTCTGCCTCTAACGCAGAGACCTCCTCTGAGCTTTTCTCAGCCCCCAGGACTGGCCCATGTCCCTCCCCAACCCCTTCACTGTCCGACTCTGCTGCCAGCTCTGATGGCCACTGATGGGCCACTACCACTGCATCATTCACTGATCCAGACTTTTTCCGTCTTTCTTATCAGCCATTGTTAGGTTTGGGGTGTTACATATTATAATTATCACCCCCCAACATGTTATGACTTGCTAATCAGTGACCACATATGGAAAAGAAGAGTGTCACAAATGCAGCTCGTCAGATTTGGCAGTGGGAGTACTTCATGGACAGTAAATTAGTCATTTAAGAGAGTGAGAAAGAGAAATATTTTCATACGTAATGCCAAATTATGATAATTACAATAATAGAAACACCACATTTCACTTCTCAGAATCTTTGCAAAACAGAATGGCCAGCAAATGCAGTTCCACTAATAGCCAGTTTGTAGCCATTGGCCTCATTGCCTTGAAATTGCTTATCTCGATCCATTGGGCTCTATTGTTGCTTCTGTAAACATTTCTAAAGTTACACTAATCTTACCCTTGTATTTCACGTTGGTTTCCCAGAGATTAATAGCGGAAGAAGTACGATAACTTCATTTATTTTAACTTTCACTTACAATGAAGCGTGTTATAAAACATACAGCTGTTCTACAACTTCTATAGTTATGCTGCTTGGGTACTACTGAATCAATAAAGTAGTGGCTTACAACCGTATAATAATAACTCCTACAGTACCAAAAAATAATTAAGAAAACTATAAGCAACCTAGAACTACATCAACTAAGGTCTGACCTAAGCGTAGTACACAAAATTGTCTGCTACAACGTCCTACCTGTCGAAGGCTACTTCAGCTTCAACCACGATAATACATGGGCAAACAATAGATACAAATTCAAAGTAAATTCGATTGCAGAAAATAGAACTTCAGCAACAGAGCCGAACAACGCCTGGAAGGCTCTACCTGACTCCGTTGTTACATCCTCAAACCCCCATAACTTTAACCTCAAACTGTCCACCGTGGACCTCACCCCATTCCTAAGAGGTCCGTAAAGGGGGTGTACATAAGTGCACCAGCGTGCCTACCATCCCTGTCCTACTGTCCCCATTTATTTGTATTCATTTCCCTTGTTGACGTCCATGTTCATATTTACACCTGTTATCTCGTACATGTTTGGCCAACTAAATAAAATAAAATAATATAATATAATATAAATTGTGGTTATACTGTAGACAGTTAAAACCCACCCCTCTGCTAGAAAAATGGGAAATATTAAGAAAGCAGAATATTACATTTCCCTGGATGTGACGAGGGAGAAACATGTTTTTAAAGACAGAGTAGCTCCCTGCAGATTCCTCCCCCTTTGTCAATGAGCCATTAAAATGCCTGAGCCAGTCTACTCTACATAACAAAGATATCCCCCTTCAGCTCCAGGGTGATGGGATTAAGACATGATAGTATTAGCCCTTTACCCGTCACACCACAGGGCACCTGGGACAAAGGGATGCTCAACCAAACATGGACTCAAAGCACAGCCTACAGAGATGCCCATGTATGGCCCCCCTGGGAGTCTGACAACCAATCAGAATACAGTTCTTACAGAGGAACAGGAAACAGAGAGGGGGGTCCAGAGAGAGAGAGTGTTAAAAAACCCAGCAAATCCCTTTCTTCTCTCTCTCTCTTCTTTTTCACACAACATCTGGAAGCATGTGACTAACTTTTTCCTCAGGACCTCAAGCCACGTGGTCCTGTCCACCATTAAACCATCTTTGCAATACAATACAATAGCAGGGTTGGAAGGGACCTTGGAGGTCATCTAGTCCAACCCCCTGCCTAGGCAGGAAGCCCTAGACCATTTCAGACAAATGGCTATCCAACATCTCCTTAAAAGACTTGCAGTGTTGGGGCACTCACAACTTCTGGAGTCAATTTCTGTTCCACTGATTAATTGTCCTAACTGTCAGGAAATTTCTCCTCAGTTCTAAGTTGCTTCTCTCCTTGATTAGTTTCCACCCATTGCTTCTTGTTCTGCCCTCAGGTGCCTTGGAGAATAGTTTGACTCCGTCTTCTTTGTGGCAACCCCTGAGATATCGGAAGACTCCTATCATGTCTCCCCTGGTCCTTCTTTTCATCAAACTAGACATACCCAGTTCCTGTAACCGTTCTTCATATGTTTTAGTCTCCAGTCCCCTAATCATCTTGGTTGCTCTTCTCTGCACTCTTTCCAGAGTCTCCACCACGTCTTTTCTACATCGTGGCGACCAGAACTGAATGCCGTATTCCAAGTGTGGCCTTACCAAGGGATTATAAATTGGTATTAACACTTCACGTGATCTTGATTCTAGCCCTCTGTTGATGCAGCCTAGAACCGTGTTGGCTTTTTTGGCAGCTGCTGCACACAGCTGGCTCCTATTTAAAGGGTTGTCCACTAGGACTCCAAGATCCCTCTCACAGTTACTGCTATTGAGCAAGGTACCTCCTATACTGTACCTGTGCATTTCATTTTTGTTGCCTAAATGTAGAACCTTACTCTTTTCACCATTGAATTTCATTTTGTTAGATAGTGCCCAATGTTCAAGTCTGTCAAGATCCTTCTGTATCTTAAGCCTATCTTCTGGAGTGTTGGCTATTCCTGCCAGCTTGGTGTCATCTGCAAATTTGATGAGTTCCCCATTTATTCCCTCATCCAAATCATCTTTCCAAGCAGCCTCCATGTTTCCAGTGTCTTTTTCCCCCACTTGGAACTGAACCCAGAGGGACATTTCTTCCAACAGTAAATCGAGGATTACCCGTATAAAAAAAATAGAAATTATTCCTAAGGCCAACAGCATAGCTTTAAGCCTGATTTTACAAGCGACTCATATCTGTGGTTGGTGACTTGTCTGGTCTTTCCCTCTCTCTTCCCTCCCTCCCTTTCGTTCATTCACAGCTCTTCTGGGCTCCATCGTGAAACCTCAAACATATTTCACAGCCTTGGCTGCGATAAACAGGCCAAGCCAGGGTGCCAGAGGAAATTTCTGTGTCTTATTCCCTAATAAAATGCCCATGGATGACATCATTTCTAAAGATGGAGCTAAGCCTAAAGCCTTGGGAAAGCCGAGAGTGAGCAGAATAGAGCACTTCGGCAGCTGTTGGCACCGCTGCAGAGAAGGACCTGACAGATGTTCAGCCTAACCTGGAAACTTTAGAAAGGGAGAATAAAATAGACTTGCAAAAACAACAACCCAACCCCCCCCCCCCCCCGGCTTTACTTCCACTCTGGTGCCAATGGGGAAATGCCAAAGTGTTCCTAGCTGTTCCCTGATCCCACATATGCTTAGTCTGAGAGATAGGAAAGGGCTCAGCTGCAATGATAGCTCTGAGATCTAATTAACTGCAAGCAATTCAGCCACCATGGCTTGTCTAGCTTTTTGTTTATCTTTTGTGGGGAGACAGAAAAAAAAGGGGAGGGCTGGGGAGGGGAGGGGAGGGGAGGGAAAGAAGGAAGGAAATAAGGAAGGAAGGAAGGAAGGAAGGAAGGAAGGAAGGAAGGAAGGAAGGAAGGAAGGAAGGAAGGAAGGAAGGAAGGTTGGTTGGTTCTGTAAAAAGCCACAGTGAAGATTGGAAGGAGGAGGAGAAAGAGGAGCAGGGGCAGGGGAAGAGGAGAGGAGGAGGAGCAGGAGAAAGACAAGGCGCAGGAGAAAGAGAAGGAGCAGGAGGAGAGCAGGAGAGAAGGAGAAAGAGAAGGATAGAGGAGGGGAAGGAAGAGGAGAGAAGAAATAGAAGCAGGAGGAGAGGGGAGAGGAGCAG
The DNA here is from genome assembly GCA_039707465.1 of Rhabdophis nuchalis. Classification (NCBI taxonomy): domain Eukaryota; kingdom Metazoa; phylum Chordata; class Lepidosauria; order Squamata; family Natricidae; genus Rhabdophis; species Rhabdophis nuchalis. The sequence goes on along the minus strand of CM077648.1, from coordinate 10,812,459 downwards.
GAGAGAAGGAGAAAGAGAAGGAGAGGAGGGGAAGGGAGAAAAAGAGTAGGAGCAGGAGGAGAGGGGAGAGGAGCAGGAGAGAAGGAGAAAGAGGACGGGAGGGGAGAGGAGAAGGGAGGGGAGGGAATAGGAGAGGAGGAAGAGAAGGAGCAGGAGGAGAGGAGAGGAGAGGAGAGAGGAGCGGGAGAGGAGGAGAAAGAGAAGGAGCAGGAGCAGGAGGGGAGGAGAGGAGAGAGGGTCAGGCGAGGGGGAGAAAGGAGGGGAGGGAAGAGGAGAGGAGGAAGAGAAGGAGCAGGGGGAGAGGAGAGGAGAGAGGAGCGGGAGAGGAGGAGAAAGAGAAGGAGCAGAAGCAGAAGGATCGAAGAGAGCAGCAGGAGAGAAGAAGAAAGAGGAGGGGAGGGGAGAGGAGAGGAGGAAGAGAAGGAGCCGAAGCAGAAGCAGGAGGAGAGGAGAGAGGGTCAGGAGAGGGGGAGAAAGGAGGGGAGGGAAGAGGAGAGGAGGAAGAGAAGGAGCAGGAGGAGAGGAGAGGAGAGAGGAGCGGGAGAGGAGGAGAAAGAGAAGGAGCAGAAGCAGAAGCAGAAGGATCGAAGAGAGCAGGAGGAGAGAAGAAGAAAGAGTAGGGGAGGGGAGGGGAGAGGAGAGGAGAGGAGGGGAGAGGAGGAAGAGAAGGAGCCGAAGCAGAAGCAGGAGGAGAGGAGAGAGGGTCAGGAGAGGGGGAGAAATGAGGGGAGGGAAGAGGAGAGGAGAAGAAGGCACTGATATAAAGGACAAAAATCCAGTGGCAGCTGAGTACCAAATGCAACTATAGTGAAATTGATGTTCAAATTCTTATACTTCTTTCTTCTACTCCTGGGATGCAGTGCTTAATAATGGAAATTTCCGGCTTAATTGCATTCATATTGAAAAGATACGAATGGGAAACTGCAGCATTGCAAAACAACATGGCAACCTCCAGCATCATTTTTGTGGGCAAGGATGCCCCTGGGACCACACAAGTGTGTGAACGAAGTACATGTAGTCCTCGACTTACAACAGTTCATTTAGTGACCGTTCGAAGTAACATCATGAAAACGTGACTTATGGCCGTTTTTCACGCTTAGCATCCCCATGGTCACACGAATTACATTTGTACGCTTGACAAGTGATTCACGGTTGTGACGGTTGCAATGTCCCAGGGTGATGTGATCGCCTTTTTGCGACCTTCTGACGAACAAAGTCCACGGGGAAACCAGATTCACTTAGCAGCCCCGTGACTCATTTAACAGATGCAGTCGTTCACTTAACATAGATGGCAAGGAAAAAAATCGTAACACCGAGCAAAAACTTCACGTAACAAATTTCTCACTTAACCACATACATTTGGGGCTCAATTGTGGTCGTACATTGAGGACTACATGTAGCTTCAGCGGGAAGGTTCTCTGGCAAATATGAAATTCTAAAATACAGATGCCAGCCATTTAAAAAAAAAAGGTTTTTGTTCCTGCATAGCTGTCTAGAATGAGAACATTTATAAAAGTTGCAATCAGGTAAAAAAATCACGAGTCCTTAGAACTTCTATTCTGCTTATCTTCCTGTTGGGCCACTGCAGAGCTGACTAGGGGAGAAATGATAGCAGTCTTCCAATATCTCAGGGGCTGCCACAAAGAAGAGGGAGTCAAACTATTCTCCAAAGCACTTGAGGGCAGAACAAGAAGCAATGGGGGGAAACTAATCAAGGAGAGAAGCAATTTAGAACTGAGGAGAAATTTCCTGACAGTCAGAACAATTAACCAGTGGAACAGAAATTGCCTCCAGAAGTTGTGAATGTTCCAACACTGCAAGTCTTTAAAAAGTTGTTGGATAGCCATTTGTCTGAAATGGTATAGGGCTTCTTGCCTAGGCAGGGGTTGAACTAGATGACCTCCAAGGTCCCTTCCAACTCTGCTATTGTATTTATAAAAGTTGCAAGCAGGTAAAAAAATATCACTAAATCTTATCGAAGTCCTTTGAACTCCTAGTCTGCTTATCTTCCTGTTGGGCCACTGTTGTGGCTGCCAGTGGCCAGCAGAGCTGGCAGCTGATTCAGACAGTGAGGAGGTTGGGGAGGAACCTGGGCCAGTCCTGGAGTCTGGGGAAGGCTCTGACGAGGGCTCTGTGTCGCAGGCAGAGAGGGGCCAGGGTCGTCTGACAGTTATCAGCTGCCTTCAGAGTCAAACATCAGTGAGGCAGACGAACAGCTGGAGCCTGTTCCCAGTGTGCGCATGCGCAGAGTGGCCAGATGAAGGGAACAGCTAAATAACAGGGGTTGACTTGGGAGGAAGGCCACAGATGGACAATGAATGGCCCCTCCCAGAGGAAATAAAAGAAGAGCAAAAGGGGAGTGGAGTTTGCAGGAGACAATGAGTTCGCGTCATTGGTTTGTGACTCTCCCAGACTCCTTCGCCAAGTTCTGCAGAGATCAGCCTGGCAGCTCTCCAAGCCAGATAAGGTCTGTGACTGTAAATCCTCCCTTGAAAAACTTTGCTGGATGTGAATGAGCAGAATTCACAGGAAATTAATAAAAAGGGGTTTTTTGTCGGCGCAAGGAGTTTACTTCGTGCTCTCGAGAAGCCTCGGTCAGAACAGCCACTCTAAAGCTTCAGTTGTTAAACGTTCCTGTGTACCCATCATTGCAAGAGATTGCTCTTAATTGTAAATGACAACTAATTATTGCTGAGACGCTTCCGTGGAATATGGAGCGAAGTCAGGAACTGACAAATCTGCTAAGTTCCAAGTATACTCATAGCCCAGATATGCCAGAAGACATTGATTTCAAAGAAGGTAGCATGGCCTTTATTTTTTTTTAAAAAAATTAAATAAAGTAAAAATGCTATTTGTGGCATTGTGGAGGATGGAGAAGAGAAGGCTAATAGGTTTGTTAACAGTAATCCAGGAAAAATAGGAGATTTGGCTTGCTGTCCAACTCTATGAAGTCTTGACCAAGGGACTAAGTCATATCTTGGATCCATCAAGCCAAGTGCGGTTGTCAGTTATTAGGAGCAATAAACCTCGGGCGCATGAAAGTCCCTCGTATTACCAATGGTAAACGTCTCTTTCCAGTTGAGTTCAGCTCCTGGTGATTTCGTGGACAAATAAATGTCATTTTCCAGGCAATAAAATGAAAGTATTTTACCAATGCCTTTTGGGGGAAGAGGCAATGGTGGGTTCCAACCGGTTCAGATCGGTTCTCCCGAACCGGTACGGCTGACTTGAAACAGAGAGCGAACCAGTTCCCTGGTTTTTTTTTTTTTTAAAAGTGAGCCCACCCACCCGCTCGCCCAACCCTACATTATACTTACCTTTATTCCAGCTTCTGAAGCCCAGCTGATCATGGGTGGCAGATTGAAATGCTGCTTCTCCGCTGTTTTCCTTTTTTTTTTTAATCAGTACCGTACTCCTCAAAAAGAGCCTGGAAATGTTGGTGTGCCTTATACACGAAATACAGCCATTTTTGGCCTTCCTAAGTCCCACCTCGGCATCCCATTTTTGTGAAAAATGGGCCGTTTTTCACCAAAACGGGGGTGTTTTTGCCTTCCCCCCCCCCAGAAGCAGTCTGCAGACTTCAGCAGGGCTGGGGAAAGGGGGAAATGCTCCCGTTTTGGTGAAAACAGGGGCATTTTTGCCTTCCCCCAGCCCTGATGAACCCTGCAAAGTGCTCCTGAGGGCCGGGGAAGACCAAAAAAAATTCCTTACTTACCTCTTCGAAATCTTGGTGCGTCTTATACACTGGTGCACCTCATAGTCCGAAACATACGGTAATTTTTGTTCACTTGAGCATGTGCGCAAAGCGAACCGGTAGTAAACTGGTTAGGAACCTGTTAAGTCCTCAGGTCTACGACCGAGCCAGCAAGTCTGGTAAACTCTGAGTCACCGCATTCCGGAACGGAGCCGGCAGCTGCGTCTGATTGGCTAAGACGCAGCTGGCCGGATTCTGTCTAGAAAATAGATACAATGTTGCAGCTTGCTTGCTAAAAGGTTCCCCGCCTTAAAGCTGTATATAAGCAGCTGTCAGACAGGGAAACCTTGCCAGTAATGATCCTAGTGTATTGTAAATAGTTGTGAATAAATGTTCCTGTTGTTTGACCATGCCTGAGTTGGAATCCTTTGTCTAATCCAACAGAACCCACCACTGGGAAGATGTCTTCCTTCCCTCCTCCAAATTCTCAATCTAGCCTATACATGGATAATCTGTCTTCATAGATTAAACAGCTTGATCTCTCTTAGCCTCTGACCCCAGCGAAGATCAGCAAGGAGTTATCACCTCCTTAGATAACACACATTCATGTAACTTTCTTAGTAGTATTATAGCAATAGCACTTAGACTTATGTACCGCTTCACAAAGCTTCACAAAGCCTTCTCTAAGTGATTTCCCAGTTGCAATGGATGGCTGTGAAAGTTGGACCATAAGGAAGGTTGAGCACCAAAGAATGGAGGCCTTTGAACTCTGGTGCTGGAGAAGACTCCTGCATTGAGTCCCTTGGACTGCAAGGGGATCCAACGGGTCAGTCCTAGAGGAGATCAACCCTGACTGCTCTTTAGAAGGCCAGATCCTGAGGAGGAAACTCAAATAATGTGGCCACAGCTCTGCAGTGTCTCAAGAAAAAGTCTGAATTTATGGTAGGTCTTGAGTTTGACATCCCTGATCTAAAGCACGGCTGCGGAAGTCTTAGAGTTAAAGCCCACATATCTTAAAGTTGCTAAGGTTGAGAGAAAGCTGCTTTAGACCAGGGGGTCTTCAAACTTGGCAACTTTAAGAATTGTGCACTACAACTCCCAGAATACCGCAGACACCAGGGGTGGGATGCAGCCGGTTCGGATCAGTTCAGGCAATTCAGATGCTAATTTTACATCGGGTTTGCCAAACCAATAGTTGCAAGGACTGGCTGGCCCCGCCCTTCCCACCCCTCCCCTCCCAGGAATCTCCACATGGCCTGTTTTGGATGCCAATTAAGTGCAAGGCCTGTGAGGAGACTGGGAGGGAGAAAAACAGGCCTGCCGGAAGTTCAGAAACATTTCCAGCCTCCGGGGAGGTTCCAGAGCCCAGGGGGGCATGGCCATTTTCACCCTCCCAGAGGCTCAACAATAGCCTCCGGAGCCTGGGAAAGGTGAAAAACGGGCCTTCTGGAAGTTCCAAAAGTATGGAAACTGGCCCGTTTCTGGCCTCCGGAGCCCCGGGAGAGGGCGTTTTCACCCTCCCGGAATCTTGAGGAAAGCCTCTGGAGCCTAGGGAAGGCAATCTCCCCCTCCTGCCATGGTGCAGGAGGCTGAGTAGGCCATGCCCACCATGGCCATGCCCACCCAGAAACCAGGCAGAGAACCGCTTGCTAAAACCTTTGAATCCCACCCCTGGCAGACACCCATGCTGTCTGAGAAACCAGGCAGAGAACCGCTTGCTAAAACCTTTGAATCCCACCCCTGGCAGACACCCATGCTGTCTGGGGAACTCTGGGGAAGATGAAATCCACAACTCTTAAAGTTGCCAAGTTTGGAAATCCCTGCTTTCGACAGGTCCTTCTCACTGTTGCAGAAAAAGAGCACGAGACTTGGACTTCTCAAAATCAGGAAAAGTTTATTATGGCTGCCATGATTCAGAAAGCTAGTTCAGGCTAGCATCCAAGAATTCTGAATCCCTTCCAGTAGGGAATACCGAGTTTTATACTTTACTACAAGCAACTTTCATCATGACTAGTTTCTGATTGGTTAAATGATCGTCATCAAAAAGAAAACCACAAACATATCCTGTTTTTGCTAACCAGCCTTTGTGGTTAAGCTCTGAATAGTCAGACTTGCCATCTAACTCGGCCTATTTACAAGCAAGTGTTTGCGGTTCGACATTTGAATTTCCTTTCAAGCTTCCTGTTGAAGCTCTTGCAAACTTAAGAAATTCAAAGCTAAAAAGAGACCCCTCCGGGTCATCTACTCCAACCCCACATCATTTCACACTTAACAACTAAGTCTCACTTTATGCCCTGCCTCATCACTGTTCCAAATTTCTTTTTTTTTTCTTTAAGATATCAGCTCCAAAACTTCCAAATCTTTGATCTTTCCATCCCTTGTCAAGGATAAGGTAATCAAACCCTTTAGACGTGATTTTCTAGCACATTATTATCTTTTATTGGTACTCCTTCCTCCATTTAAGCAGAGATAAATGTTGTTTTGCTCCTTGGTTTGTCAGGTCTTCCACTGTTTTTATGGCAGTTTTTATTTTCAAACAAAACCATGCGTATCGCTAGTTTTACGACGTTGCTTTCCGTGTGCTTTGGTAGACTTTATTTTCTTATTAGCTACCTCGGGATCGTTGTATAAACAGAGACAAATAAAATAAAATAAAATAAAACCAGACTATAAACCTATAAACCAGACAATGAAAACAAACGGAATAAATATCAGGCAATGAAAATTTATTCTCAGGGTGAGGTTCCAGTTTTGATCAAGGACGGCTATTGAGGCAGTAAAATCTGTTTCTGATGGATTCTCAGGGTCAGCTCAGAGTAAAAGAAAATGTTAATAAAGGAAATAAACAGCTCTACCTTTTCTGAATTATGAATACTAATCAAATGAGGACTTACAGTAGGTGGCTCTGAGCCTATTGAGAGACAAAATGATGATCTGAAGACAAGCTCAGAACACAGAATAACAAGAGTTATTCCATAATTTGGCTAGGAATTTGATCAAAGTTTGGATCTTGATTTGCAGCTTTCCCATATGGCTTCCAGCAAACCAAGATGCCAGATTCACTGAGTGACCGTGCGATTCACTTAATGTAGTGATTCTCTTCATAAGTGAACAACTCAACAACTCAACACACTTAAAATGGAGCAAAACTCAATAACAGCTGTCTTGCTTAGCAACGGAAATGTTGGTCTCAATTTTGGTCGTAAATCAAGTATCAAGTTTGAGGCAGAAGAAGCAGCTTCTACACACGCACGCCACACACACACACACACACACACACACACACACACACACACACACACACACCCAGTAGCTACAGATGGAGGGTGACAAAGCTTTAAAGCAAAGTCTGGAAGGATTTGTAGGAAGTTAGCACCCACCTAGAAGAATGAAATATTCTAGGAAATATTTGAAAAGGCAGAATATTCTACCTCCCTGGATGAGGAAAGGAGAGAAAGGGTCTTGGAAAGCAGCCCCCACCTTTGTGAATAGCCCCAGAAAGACTGGTGCCAACCTGTTTACAAGACAAAAGACTGGGCCAGCTTATCTACAAGACAAAAGACTTTCACCCTTAAGACATGATAGGATTAACCCTCGCTCAAGATCCAAACCAGGATAAAGCCACATTAAGCCATAGTAGGAATTGCCCAGAGCCTCTTCATTACATCACCCAGCAAGATTCAACCAAGCCTAGGATTCAAGACCACTTACAAAGTTACCCTTGAATGGCCCCACGGGAGTCTGACAACCAATCAGAATGCAACTTCTTTCTCCCTCTCCTTCTCTCTCTCTCTCTCTCTCTCCCTCACTCCCTCCCTCTCTCACCCTCCTTCTCTCTCTCTCCTACCCTCCTTCTCTCTCTCCCTCCCTCCTTTTCTCTTTCCCTCCCTCCCTCTCCCTCCCTCTCCTTCCTTCTCTCTCTCTCCTTCCCTCCTTCTCTCTCCCTCCCTCCTCCTCTCTCTTTCCCTCCCCCTCACCTCACTCACTCACTCCCACTCCCTCCCTCTCTCCTTCCTTCTCACTCTCTTCCTCCCTCCTTCTCTCTCTCCCTCCCTCCTTCTCTTTCCCTCCTGACCTCTCTCTCCCCTCACTCACTCACACCCTCTCTCTCCCTCCCTTCTTCTCTCTCTCTCCTTCCCTTCTCCCTCCCTCCTTCTTTCTCTTTCCCTCCCTCTCTCTCTCTCCTTCTCTCTCCCTCCCTCCTTCTCTCTCTCTCCCTCCCTCTCTCTCTTTCTCCTTCTCACTCCCTCCTTCTCTCCCTCCCTCCCTCTCTCTCCTTCTGTCTCCCTCCCCCTCCCTCCTTCCTTTCTCTCTCCCTCCCTCCTTCTTTCTCTTTCCCTCCCTCTCTCTCTCTCTCCCTCCCTCCCTCTCTTTCTCCTTCTCCCTCCCTCCCTCCTTCTCTCCCTCCCTCCCTCTCTCTCCTTCTGTCTCCCTCCCCCCTCCCTCTCTCTCTCTCCTTCTCTTTCCCTCCCACCCTCCCTCTCCCACCCCCCATGTGCTCTTTTTTTACCCAGGACCCCAAAAAAGCCCATGGGCTCCTGTCCACCATTAAACCATCTTTCCAATCAGCCTCCCTGTTTCCAGTATCTTTCTTCCCCCTTGGAACTCGGAACCCAGATGGACCTTTCTTCCAACAGATTCAAATCCAAATTTAAGTGGGGCGCACCCGAAGGAATTGCAAAGTTCTTCTATTTGTTACGACACATTAAAAAAAATAACCTTCTTTTTGTGTGTGGAACATTTGAAGGAAGCCTCGCTCCCCACTTTTTATTTCCCTTTTCGTGCGGCAGGGACGCGATGCTTTAATCATAAAAAAAACCGAGGCTGTAATCTTGAAGAAATCATCTTGACCAGCATTTAATGACTAGTCTGGTAGTTAACAACCTGAGGCAGAGCCTGGAGCCATTAAAACTCTGAAGGGAAGAGGGCCATAATTAACTGGATTCAGCTGAGGCCTAGTTTTTTTTTTTGAGGCGCTAGCAATAAAGCCAGTATCAAAGGACCCCCATCTCTTTGTAGGTTTTTTCAATCCACGATAGATCTTAGGCTAAGCCTGGCTTATGAAAGGCAAATGGCCCCTAGGGGGTTTGCCAACTGACCAACACAAGCCAGCTTCTCCTGCTCTTGGGCTTTTGAAAATAAATTGATCGGCTCAGCTCCTCAAGGGGAAGATTTTCAGAGCTGAAGTATGTCCATCTGCATGCTGGTTTCTTTTCCTGTAATCAAATATTTTGAAATATCAAACTCTTGGCTCTGTGTTTGTTTGTTTTTTAAAAACAACCCAAAACCCTGATGGTTAATTCAGGCCTAGAATGGATAATATGTTGAGGTCGGATGACAGGTACCCTTGGATTTGATGGTTAAAGAAATTGGTAACTTAATAGTATCCTTAACATGCTTTAAACTGCAAGCAAAGCCAATGGGGGAAGCCAGATTTGCTCAACACCCCCCCCCTCCCATGATTCATTAACAGCTGCAGTGATTCACTTAACAACCATGGCAAAAGGGGTCCTATAAATTAATATCCGCCTTTCTTAGCAATGGAAATTCTCGGCTCAATTGTGGTTGTAGGTCGTGGACTATCTATAATATCTACCCTTCATTGTTTTCTGGTGTAGTAACTCCGGGTGTATGAAGTGGGTTCTTCTCTGCATTGTCTCATTCGCTGGTTGATAATTTGTCTTTCTCAATCAAGGAAATGCAGGCATCAGCTCTGTGGCCTAACTTAATGAGAAAAAAAAATGTTTTATGTAAAGCACCACATAGAACAAAGAGTACAGTCACCATGTGCTTTACTGCTGAACTATACAAGTGTAACAGGAAACAGGAAACTCTACTTAGAACAAAAGGGCATAGAGTATACATCATAGATTGGACTTGTAAATACTGCCATCTACTGGCTGAATTGTACTGTAGTTGTTACATATAAATATATCCCAACAAGGAATTCCAACACTTAATTCTTAATACCATTGATTACATCTCTTTCTAACTTTAATTCAGTTCAATCCTGGTAGTCGTTAACTTACAACAGTTCATTTAGTGACTGTTTCAGTGACAACAGCAGTGAAAAAACTGACCGATGACAGTTTTCACACTTACAACCATTGCAGCATCCCCATGGTCACATGATCAAAATTCAGACACTTAGCAACTGATTCATACTTATGATGGTTAGAGTGTCAATTTTTGCAACCTCCTGACAAGCAAAGTCAATGGGGAAACCAGATTCACTTAACAACCACATTACCAACTTAACAACTGCAATGATTCACTCAACAACTGTGGCAAGAAAGATGGTAAAATAGGGCAAAACTCACTTAACAAACACCTCACTTAACCACAGACATTTTGGGCTCCATTGTGATCGTGAGTTGAGGCCTACCTGTAATATTTCCTCAGTCAATGACCGGCAAAAAAATTTTTTTAAAAGCAAACTGAAGCAAATAAATACAGTAATACATAGCAATAATAATAATCATACACAAACAACTAAGAGAATAAATTACAAAATACCTTGTTTCCCTGAAAATAAGCCCAATTGGGCATTTGAGTGCATGCGCTAAAAATAAGGCCTCCCTGAAAATATTGCAACACAGCAGCAGCCATGAGGTGACCACGCTCGCTGCCTTCTGCACCTCAAAAATAATAAGACCTCCCCGAAAATAAGGCCAAGGACTTATTTCGTGGGACAAAATAAAATAAGACCCTGTCTTATTTTCAGGGAAACGCAGTATAATATTCACTCCTCTATTATTTCATTTCTTGAAATAAAAGAAGCCACAGAGATGGAAATTTAGACCAGGAAAGGATTTAACATTTTTCCCTGTGTCATTTTCACACCTATTTTCCTCATGAAGTTGTTAGACGCCCCCCAAAGCAGAGGTAGTATGAAGCCAGTTCGGACTGGTTCACCCGAACCGGTAGTGAAAATCACAGGTGGGCCCTCCCACGCGCCCCATCTCTATGCCGTCCTCTTTAGGCCCGTTAAAGCGCATGTGTGGACAGGTTCACATTTACGAACCAGCAGGGGAAGGGAGTGAATGCCACCCCTGCCCCAAAGCCCGTCAAAAGTTAATATCAAGTTTCATCCGCCTCACCCTAAACGCCAGACAATCGCGAAGAAAATAAATCTAAAGCCACTGGCAGAGGAGCGAGTGGGGCAGTGGAAGGGGGAGGAGGGGGCATCATTACGCAGCTCTGGAGATAATGAAGATTATACCTCAATATTGGGATTACAATGTTACTTGTTGATTTCAATAAAAGTAGATCGAGACCTTTTTATATCAGGGACACGGCTAAGCTATCAGAATGAAGTAATCTCCCGGGGAATTATTCATCCAACTCGACATCATTATTATTATCATTATTTTGAGGGGGGATGGCTGATGAACTGGAAACCTCCAGGATAGCCTGGATTTAATTTGTAATCTTAATTTTCATATCAATTGGCACAGGGGAGAGGATGAAATGGCGGGGGGGGGGGAGGGATAAGAAGTAAGCGGTGGGGGGGGGGTGCTCTTCTCCCGTAGCAACATGGAAACAATGAGAAGAGAGAAAAGATGAATATTGTCATTCCGAGCACATAATAGCCTACTCAGCCAGCCTCTCCTTCCGATCCATCTGCCTTCTGCCTTGCATCGATCTATCATTACCCCCATTCAAAATATATATTTAACAGCCCTACAAGAGCTGGAAGAGATAATATTAGCACATTTTTCGTGTCTCTATCTCCTTGGAGGGTGACCCACCATAAATCTCATACTTTTTCTTGAGACACTGCAGAGCTGGTCGTATGGTTAGGGAGAAGGAGGCATCGTCTTGTACATATAGTGTAGCTAAAGGGTATTGTTCTGACCGAGGCTTCCCCATAAAGCACGACGCAGATTCCTGGTCCTGACAAAAAACCCTTTTATTAAACGAATGTGAATTCCTCTCATTCATATACAGCAAAGGCCTGCTAAACAGTCTTTGAAAGGTGAATTTGTGACCACAGACCTTATCTAGCTTGGACAGCCGCCATGTAAATATTGTCCAAACGCAGTGCAAGGAAAGACTGGGCACAGAGTCCCTGAGATTCACGGACAGATCTTCACACTCCTGAAACGAACGCACGAAGGAACGAATTGTTTCCTGCAAAAGCCCCCTCCCCTTTTGCTCCTCTTTTATTTCTTATGGGAGGGGCCAATCACCTTCCATCTGTGGCTTTATTCCCAAGTCGACCCTGATTTCTTAGCTGTTCTTTTCTCCTGGCAGTTCTGCGACTAGGGACAGGCTCCAGTTGTTCCTCTGCTTCACTGTTGCCTAGCTACAAAGGCAGCTGAGAACTGCCAGATAGCCTTGGCCACACCTTTGCCTCCAACACAGAGCCCTCATCCGAGCCTTCCCCAGACTCCAGGACTGGCCCATGTTCCTCCCCAACCTCCTCACAGTCTGACTCTGCTGTCAGCTCTGCTTGCCGCTGGCAGGCCACAACAGATATGAAGAAAGGTTTAAACAATTAGGTATGTTTAGTCTAATGAAAAAAAGGGGGCGCATGATAGCACTCTTCCAATATTTGAGGGGCTCCTGCAAAGACGAGATGATCAAGGTATTTTCCACAGCATCAAAAGGCAAGACAAGAAACTATGATTGGAAACTAACCCCGGATAGAAGCAACCTAGAACGGAGCAAAAAATTTCCTAACGGTGAGAGCAATCAACCAATGGAATAACTTGCCTTCAGAAGTTGTGGGCCCTCCATCACTGAAGGCTTTCAAAAAAGAGAATAGGCAAACATTCGTCTGAAATGATATAAGGTGTCCTGCGCGAGCAGGGGGCTGGACTAGAAGACCTCCAAGGTCCCTTCCAGCTCTATCGTTCTATGTCCTATGTTCTATGTCCTATGTTGTATGTCCAACATCTGAAGAACGGTTGCAGGAGCTGGGTATGTCTAGTTTGATGAAGAGAAGGACCAGGGGAGACATGATAGCAGTGTTCCGATATCTCAGAGGGTGCCACAAAGAAGAGGGAGTCAAACTATTCTCCAAGGCACCTGGGGGCAGGACAAGAAGCAATGGGTGGAAACTAATCAAGGAGAGAAGCAACTTAGAACTAAGGAGAAATTTCCTGACAGTTAGAACAATTAACCTCTGGAACAGCTTGCCTCCAGAAGTTGTGAATGCCCCAACCCTGGAAGTCTTTAAGAAGATGTTAGGTAGCCATTTGTCTGAAATGGTATAAGGTTCCTGCCCACGCAGGGGGTTGGACTAGAAGACCTACAAGGTCCCTTCCAACTCTGCTATTGTATTGTATTGTATTGTATTGTATTGTATTGTATTGTATGTTCATCTCCCTCAGGCCATGAAAGGTCAACATGTGCCTAATTATTTAGTTTATAGTGGTCCTATCTGGGAAGGAATATTTATTTATTTATTTATTCATTCATTCGTTTGTTTGTTTGTTTATCTGGCTGCCCAACTCACTCAAGATGGCTTACAAAGAAAGACCCTTTTTTAATGCTTCATGAGTGAGGTATAACATGGTTGTCTTTGAGTATTTTGTATCCAACTTTGTAGATAATGTTACAGATGGTAGACTCCAATATAGATAACACTTGCATGGATAGGTAATTTATTGAGTGTAGCTCCTGGAAAGTAAACATTCCCTAGTTATATATTTTTTTTAAAAATTGTCTGGACCAGGTTTTAGTTTTCCCTCAGAAAACGTACTACTCTGTTTCCCTGAAAATAAGACCTCCCTGGATAATAAGCCCAATTGGGCTTTTGAGCACGTGCTAAAATAAGCCCTCCCCCAAAATAAGCCCATCCCGAAAATAAGCCCTCCCCTGAAAATAAGCCCTCCTTGAAAATCCTATCCTGCGCGAGCTGCACTGGCTTCCTGTGGCCTTTCGGGTGTGCTTCAAGGTTCTGACGACCATCTTTAAATCGCTCCATGGCTCGGGGCCTAGTTACATGCGTGACCGTCTCCTGCCCCATACATCCCTACGGCCGATCCACTCCCACAGAGAGGGCCTTCTCAGGGTGCCGTCGGCCGGGCAATGCCGTCTGGCGACACCCAGGGGAAGAGCCTTCTCTGTGGCGGGCCCTGCCCTTTGGAACGACCTCCACCTCTTCCACCAGTGTCTAAAGATACATCTTTTTCAGCAAGCCGGCCTAGCCTAACCTCCCGCTGGGGGCTATTTTAGATAGTTTTAAATTGGGGTTTTAATTTGGTTTTAGCATAGGATTGTTTAATTTAATATGCTTTTAAATTTTATATATTTTGTTTTATATGTTTTAAATTCCTGTGCGCCGCCCTGGGTCCCTCGTGGAGAAGGGCGGGATATAAATCGAATTAAAATAATAAATAAATAAATAAAAATATTGCAACACAGCAGCAGCCATGAGGTGACCACACTCACCGCCTCCTGCACCTCAAAAATAATAAGACCTCCCTGGAAATAAGGCCAAGCGCTTATTTCAGGGGTCAAAAGAAAATAGGACCCTGTCTTATTTTGGGAAAACATGGTAGCTGTTTGAGACCTTTTGTGGTACCGATAGCAACCCTCTTAGACCCTAAAATAGCATCTTGGATTCCAAATCATACGATTCACTGCAATTGGTGGCTACTAATCATTCCTTCCAGCAATTGTCTGAATTTATTTTTAGAAGCAACGACCTTTCTTATGGACTTTATACTTCTTCTGTCCATTGCTCCAGGTTTTGATGGAAATTGTAGGTGATTTCCATGGAATCTACCAATGTTACGATAATTCTGGAATTTCCCCTGCCTTTTCTCTCTGCAAAGATACAGTTCTGGGCAGGGGTGAAATCCAGCAGGTTCTGACAGGTTCTGAAAGGTTCTGGAGAATTGCTAGCGGAAATTTTGAGTAGTTCGGAGAACCGGCAAATACCACCTCTGGCTGGCCCAAGAGTGGGCTGGGAATGGAGATTTTGCAGTATCCTTCCCCTGGAGTGGGATGGGAATGGAGATTGTGCAGTTTCCTTTCCCTGGAGAGGGATGGAAATGAAGATTTTGCAGTTTCCTTCCCCTGGAGAGGGATGGGAATGGAGATTGTGCAGTTTCCTTCCCCTGGAGAGGGATGGGAATGGAGATTGTGCAGTTTCCTTCCCCTGGAGAGGGATGGGAATGGAGATTGTGCAGTTTCCTTCCTCTGGGGTGGGGTGGGAATGGAGATTGTGCAGTTTCCTTCCCCTGGGGTGGGATGGGAATGGAGATTGTGCAGTTTCCTTTCCCTGGAGAGGGATGGAAATGGAGATTTTGCAGTTTCCTTCCCCTGGAGAGGGATGGGAATGTAGATTTTGCAGTTTCCTTCCCCTGGGATGGGATGGGAATGGAGATTGTGCAGTTTCCTTCCCCTGGAGAGGGATGGGAATGGAGATTGTGCAGTTTCCTTCCTCTGGGGTGGGGTGGGAATGGAGATTGTGCAGTTTCCTTCCCCTGGGGTGGGATGGGAATGGAGATTTTGCAGTATCCTTCCTCTGGAGTGGGTTGGAAATGGAGATTGTGCAGTTTCCTTCCTCTGGGGTGGGGTGGGAATGGAGATTGTGCAGTTTCCTTCCCCTGGGGTGGGATGGGAATGGAGATTGTGCAGTTTCCTTCCTCTGGGGTGGGGTGGGAATGGAGATTGTGCAATTTCCTTCCCCTGGGGTGGGATGGGAATGGAGATTGTGCAGTTTCCTTCCCCTGGGGTGGGATGGGAATGGAGATTGTGCAGTTTCCTTCCCCTGGGGTGGGATGGGAATGGAGATTTTGCAGTATCCTTCCTCTGGAGTGGGTTGGAAATGGAGATTGTGCAGTTTCCTTCCTCTGGGGTGGGGTGGGAATGGAGATTGTGCAGTTTCCTTCCCCTGGGGTGGGATGGGAATGGAGATTGTGCAGTTTCCTTCCCCTGGGGTGGGATAGGAATGGAGATTGTGCAGTTTCCTTCCCCTGGGGTGGGGTGGGAATGGAGATTGTGCAGTTTCCTTCCCCTGGGGTGGGGTGGGAATGGAGTTTGTGCAGTTTCCTTCCCCTGGGGTGGGGTGGGAATGGAGATTGTGCAGTTTCCTTCCCCTGGGATGGGATGGGAATGGAGATTGTGCAGTTTCCTTCCCCTGGGGTGGGATGGGAATGGAGATTGTGCAGTTTCCTTCCCCTGGAGAGGGATGGGAATGGAGATTGTGCAGTTTCCTTCCTCTGGGGTGGGGTGGGAATGGAGATTGTGCAGTTTCCTTCCCCTGGGGTGGGATGGGAATGGAGATTTTGCAGTATCCTTCCTCTGGAGTGGGTTGGAAATGGAGATTGTGCAGTTTCCTTCCTCTGGGGTGGGGTGGGAATGGAGATTGTGCAGTTTCCTTCCCCTGGGGTGGGATGGGAATGGAGATTGTGCAGTTTCCTTCCCCTGGGGTGGGGTGGGAATGGAGATTGTGCAGTTTCCTTCCCCTGGGGTGGGATGGGAATGGAGATTGTGCAGTTTCCTTCCCCTGGGGTGGGATGGGAATGGAGATTGTGCAGTTTCCTTCCCCTGGGGTGGGATGGGAATGGAGATTTTGCAGTATCCTTCCTCTGGAGTGGGTTGGAAATGGAGATTGTGCAGTTTCCTTCCTCTGGGGTGGGGTGGGAATGGAGATTGTGCAGTTTCCTTCCCCTGGGGTGGGATGGGAATGGAGATTGTGCAGTTTCCTTCCCCTGGGGTGGGATAGGAATGGAGATTGTGCAGTTTCCTTCCCCTGGGGTGGGGTGGGAATGGAGATTGTGCAGTTTCCTTCCCCTGGGGTGGGGTGGGAATGGAGTTTGTGCAGTTTCCTTCCCCTGGGGTGGGGTGGGAATGGAGATTGTGCAGTTTCCTTCCCCTGGGATGGGATGGGAATGGAGATTGTGCAGTTTCCTTCCCCTGGGGTGGGATGGGAATGGAGATTGTGCAGTTTCCTTCCCCTGGAGAGGGATGGGAATGGAGATTGTGCAGTTTCCTTCCTCTGGGGTGGGGTGGGAATGGAGATTGTGCAGTTTCCTTCCCCTGGGGTGGGATGGGAATGGAGATTTTGCAGTATCCTTCCTCTGAAGTGGGTTGGAAATGGAGATTGTGCAGTTTCCTTCCTCTGGGGTGGGGTGGGAATGGAGATTGTGCAGTTTCCTTCCCCTGGGGTGGGATGGGAATGGAGATTGTGCAGTTTCCTTCCCCTGGGGTGGGGTGGGAATGGAGATTGTGCAGTTTCCTTCCCCTGGGGTGGGATGGGAATGGAGATTGTGCAGTTTCCTTCCCCTGGGGTGGGATGGGAATGGAGATTGTGCAGTTTCCTTCCCCTGGGGTGGGATGGGAATGGAGATTTTGCAGTATCCTTCCTCTGGAGTGGGTTGGAAATGGAGATTGTGCAGTTTCCTTCCTCTGGGGTGGGTTGGGAATGGAGATTGTGCAGTTTCCTTCCCCTGGGGTGGGATGGGAATGGAGATTGTGCAGTTTCCTTCCCCTGGGGTGGGATAGGAATGGAGATTGTGCAGTTTCCTTCCCCTGGGGTGGGGTGGGAATGGAGATTGTGCAGTTTCCTTCCCCTGGGGTGGGGTGGGAATGGAGTTTGTGCAGTTTCCTTCCCCTGGGGTGGGGTGGGAATGGAGATTGTGCAGTTTCCTTCCCCTGGGATGGGATGGGAATGGAGATTGTGCAGTTTCCTTCCCCTGGGGTGGGATGGGAATGGAGATTGTGCAGTTTCCTTTCCCTGGAGAGGGATGGAAATGGAGATTGTGCAGTTTCCTTCCCCTGGGGTGGGATGGGAATGGAGATTTTGCAGTATCCTTCCCCTGGAGTGGGTTGGAAATGGAAATTGTGCAGTTTCCTTCCCCTGGGGTGGGCTGGGAATGGAGATTTTGCAGTAACCTTTCCCTGGAGTGGGGTGGGAATGGAGATTGTCCAGTTTCCTTCCCCTGGGGTGGGGAGGGAATGGAGATTTTGCAATATCCTTCCCCTGCCCCACCCACCAATGCAGAACCAGTAGTAAAACAAAGTTGAATTTCACCCCTGGTTCTGGGGTTTGGTTGTTGTTGTTTTGCCCACGTCAGGCTGTCTGCGTTTTGTCATAAATCCCCAGATTGGAAAAATAAAAAGCAGAACCTTTCTAGCTGCCTTTCCTCTCACGGTTATGAAGATTGAAGGAGACTGCTGCTACTATTATCAGTCCTCAAGGAAAGGCCTCTTATCTTACATCCCACTGGATTTATGGGTGCAAAACAAGGGAGTAAAGCATCGTTTGTATAAATAACACAGAGTCAAACAACGATCAGAGATGACAAAGTGCGCCAGAGTCAACACATTAAATCAATCGGCGAGACTCGACAAATGAGATATGGACAGGAAATCTTTTCAACAATTCACACTAGACCAGAATATCATTTTCAGTCCTTGGTGGCACAGCGGTCATAATATGTGCTTTCCAGTGGTGGGTTGCTAACTGGTTTACTACTGGTTCATTGGTGCTCCTGTGCACACTCGCGCATGTGCAGAACAAGTCCAGGCGGGTGGGCGGAGCCTCCTGCCGTTGCCACTACCAGTTCAGCCGAACTGGGACGAACTGGGAGCAACCCACTGCTGGTGCTTCCTGAATTTCTCCATCCCTGGCCAAACAGCATTTTCAAGGAGAAAATTAAAATGCCGAGAAGATTTATCTTTACCTGTGCAGGTGTCCTGAACCCCAACTTCCCATATCTGTGAGATGGAGGAAGGAAAGAATTCAAATAAATTAAAGACCATTTGTTATTTTAGGGGAGAAAAAATAAGACAGATGAAGAATATTAGAATATCTCAAAGGTGCTTTTTCAGGAAGCAACTGGAGTTGAAAAAGCCAGTTGGGACAACCATGACCTGGATGACTGAGAATCTCTACAGACTAATATCAAACTATAATCAGCATCTGAATCTAAAATGCATAAATATCTTTATTGGGGGGGACACACACAACATTGTCAAATCAGTACCGATTTCTCCAACATCTGGGTTTGGTTAAAAGAAGTGTGAAATTCTTTGCCTTCTCAGAGCTTGGTTATTTGCTCGTAGACATTTCATTACCAAACTAGGTAACATCATCAACGTCAGTGAGTATGGGGTTTTCTGCCTGGTTATGTATTGTAGTTTGCTCTAACAGTTTTGATGGGAGTGCAGTTTCCTCTAAGGTAGTTCCATTGAGGTAGCAGTTCCACAAAGTGTTCTCTGGAGACCCCTGGAGGTCCCCAAAACCCTTTCAAAGGGTCTGCAAAATCACATAAATATTTTAAAATATCTCAGTTTTAATATCTAATACAGTAAACACATAGTTGTAACCAGGGGTGAAATCCAGCAGGTTCTGCAGAACCAGTAGAGGAACTTTTGACTGGTTCCGAGAACCAGCAAATGCCACCTCTGGCTGGCCCCAGAATGGGGTGGGAATGGAGATTTTGCAGCATCCTTCCCCTGCCACACCCACAAAACCATGTCCACCAAGCCACGCCCACAGAAATGTTAGTAAAAATAAGTGAATTTCACCACATAAACCAAAGCTCATTGGGATCTTCAATCATTTTTTTTGTTTTCATGTAAAGGGGCCTTGAAACCAAAATGTTTGAGAACTGCTACTTTAGGGCAGGGGTCCCCAACCTTTTTGGCACCAGGGACTGGTTTTCATGTTAAAAAAATTCCGTGGACCGGTGGCGGGGTCAGCCAGCGTAGAGTGGGAGCAGGGGAAAAGGGGAACAGGCCGCACATGTGCGGGTGGGGTGTGTGTGAATCGGCTCTGTTAGATCAGACAAAGGATTCCGACTCAGGCATGGTCAAAACAACAGGAACGTTTATTCACACTATTTACAACACACACAAGATTCAACTGGCAACTCCTTGTCAGGAGCCTCTTATATAGATTTACTTAAGCAGGAACTGCTGACAAGCACTTGCAACATTGTAAGTATTTTCCCGGGCAGATTCCAGACAGCTTGTCTCTGTTAATCACTGCAGCTGCTGGCTCAGCTCCGGAATGCGGTGACTCACAGGTTACCAGACGAGTTGTCTGGGACGTAGGCTTGAGGACACAACACTCCTTCCCCCATAGTCAGTGCGCATGTGTCTAGGTTCTCTGTCCAACACAGTACATGCGCACGCGTAGTCGTTCAGATAGGCGGGGCGGTGTCGGGTCCGCCCTGACCGCCTTAGTTCTTGAGGACGCTCCTCCCTGTGGGACACGGAGCCTTCGCCTACGTCATCGCGGCCTGCCCTCGGAGGTGGAGTCGCCGTAGGCGGCAATGGCGACCCTAGCAAGTCCGGGCGAGGGGGCGTGGCGACCGGGCTTGAGGTAGTTGGCATTTGCTGGCGAGTATTATTCTGGTAGGGTGGTTCCCCGATGGGCGAGGCCCCCAGCTGAGAGTCAGATTGGGCTGTGAGGTCCTGGCGGTCTCCCCGTGCTGTTCCCGCCGATACGAGGTCTGGACCGGCTAGGGACTCCGGGGTTCCAAACAACTGCTCGGCTTGAGCAGAGAACAACGGCCCAACGGGGGCCAACGGGCAGAAACGGCCTGGCGTGGTGACTGCTGTTTCGGGCAGGCGGCGCCTCAGTTGATCCAGGTGGCGCCGCCACTCGGATCCATCCTGAAGGCCGACTCTGTAAGAACAGGGTCCGGTTACGTCCAAAATGGTTGCGGCAATCCATCGCGGCTCCCCTGAAAAGTTCCTTGCCCAAACCAGGTCCCCAATTTCAAATAAACGAGGAGTGGGAATCTGCAGGTTGCCCCTCTGCAACCCGTTGTAATCGGGGTGCAGTCTGTCCAGAGTGGTCCGCAAGCGTCGGCCCATCAAGAGCTCCGCGGGGCTTTTCCCTGTGGCCGGGCAAGGTGTGACATGCTGTCCCAAAAGGTACGCAGCCACCCTTGCCTGCCAGTCCCCTTTATCCAAACGGGCCAAGGCTTCCTTGGCTGAGCGCACGGCTCGTTCCGCGCGTCCATTAGACGCCGGGTGATAAGGGGCGACCGGCGCGTGGCGGATCCCTTGGGTGGCCAGAAAGTCCAAGAAGGTGGAGGATTGAAATTGGGGTCCGTTGTCGGACACAACGACGTCCGGCAACCCGTGGGTCGCGAACAGACGGCGCAAGGCACGCACCGTGCTCTCCGCTGTGGTGGAAGCCATGAGAATCACCTCCACCCAGCGTGAGAACGCATCCACCACCACGAGGAAATTCTGGCCATGGAAGGGACCCGCGAAATCCAAGTGGAGCCTGGACCATGGGCTCCTGGGGGCGTCCCACTCCCTCGGCGGGGAGACCGGCGGGGCCGGCCGGGACGATTGGCAGGAGGAGCAGGCGGCCACCCATTCCGCCACTTCAGCGTCCATGCCGGGCCACCAGACATAGCTCCGGGCCAATGCCTTCATACGGACGATGCCTGGGTGGTTGGCATGGAGCGACTGAAGAACCATGTGCCGGAGAGGGGAAGGGACGATGACCCGATCTCCCCAACACAAGCACCCGCAATGGAGCGAGAGCTCCAGCTGGCGTGACTTGTAAGGCCGAAAGTTTTCAGCCACACTGCCCGAAGGCCAGCCCCTCAGCACCCATCGGCAGACCTGGGCGAGGACGGGGTCTGCGCGGGTGTGAGCGGCAACGGCGGAAGAGGACAGGGGCAAGTCCGACTCCGCGACCATCAGGACAGAGAGAGCAGGCACAGGGGCCGGATCCGGCCCCGGGAGAGGGCAGCGGCTTAGGGCATCAGCATGCCCTATCTGCTTGCCAGGACGGTATAGCAGCGTATAGTCATACGCTGCCAGGAATTCCGTCCAGCGGGTCATCCTGGGCGACAGGATGGGGGGTGTCGGACGGTCACCGGCCAACAGCCCAAGGAGTGGCTTATGGTCCGTGACAACAGAAAAGGTCCACCCATAGAGGTAATTGTGGAACTTCTTAATCCCGGACACTACAGCCAAAGCCTCCTTGTCGATTTGGCTGTAGTTTCTCTCCGTTTGAGACATTGTCCGGGAGTAAAAAGCAATGGGGGCTTCCGAGCCGTCTGGAAAGACGTGGCTAAGGACAGCCCCCAGGCCAAAAGGGGAGGCATCGCACGCAAGCGTCAGAGGAAGCCTGTCATGGTACTGGACTAGTACCGCATCTGACGTGAGCATGGCTTTGACAGCCGCGAACGCGTGTGCTTCGCGGCTGCCCCAGTGCCAGGCCGCGGATCGGTCGAGCAACCGATGCAGCGGCTCGGCTAGCGATGCCTTATGGGGAATAAACGGCGCGTAGAAATTCAAAAGGCCGAGGAATGCCTGCAGCTCCGTTTTGGAGGCAGGAGTGGGGGCCTTTTGGATGGCCTCGACCTTGGAGGGGGTTGGGTGAATTCCTTGGGCGTCAATCATGAAACCCAGGAATTCCACCCTAGGCGCAGCAAACGTACATTTGCTGCGTTTCAACTTTAAACCCGCGCCCCTGAAAACTCTGAGGACCTTCCGTAACGTTTTGGCGAGTTCTGATATGCTGGAAGCAGCAATCAGGACGTCATCAAAATACGGTACAACGCCAGGGAGCCCATGGAGCAGTCGCTCCATGAGGCTCTGGAAGATCCCCGGGGCTACGGACACGCCGAATTGGAGACGGCGACAGCGGAAAGCCCCACGGTGGGTCACGATGGTCTGCGCTTCCGCAGCCTCGTCATCCACCGGGAGCTGTTGGTAGGCCTGCGCCATATCCAGTTTCGCGAACACTCGACCTCGTCCCAATGAGTGGAGTAGGTCTTGCACCACCGGAACCGGGTATGGGTTCGCCTGAAGCCCGAGGTTGATCGTCGACTTATAGTCGGCGCAGATCCTCACGGACCCGTCGGGCTTAATGGGGACCACAATGGGGGTCTCCCATTTCGCCTGATCGACGGGTTCGAGCACGCCCTGCGCCACCAATCGATCCAATTCCGCTTCAACCTTGGGCTTCAGCGCGAACGGCAGCCTGCGGGCCTTCAAGCGGACTGGAGCAACCTGGGGGTCCAAATTTAGGGAAACAGGAGTGCCTTTGTACGTTCCTAAGCTGCCATCAAAGACGTCGTTGAACTCTCTGATTACTTCGTCTACCGGAGAACTGGCTGGCACGCTGTGTACTCCTTGGACTGACAGTCCCAAGGCTGGAAACCAGTCCAATCCGATCAAGGCAGCTAGGGGTTTGGCCACTACCAGGATGGGAAGGGATCCGTGGAAGGGGCCGTAGTCTACTCTCACTCTGTGCAGACCTAGAATGGGAATTTGTGAGCCCTGGTAATCTTTCAGGATCGTCGCCGTGGGGCCGAGATCCCGCTTCCTGAGCTTGGGGCAAAGCTTAACTAAATGCGCCCAGGACATGAGTGATCTAGAGGACCCTGAATCTATTTCCATTTTTACCCCCACCCCCTCTAAGCAAACCACTGTTGACAGTCTCCTACTCTCTGCCTGGTCGTAGCTTAGAGCTGGGGGCATCTCCGCCAGCGCGAAGCAGTCGGTTGGCTGTGGCTGGTAGCGTCCTGAACGCTTCTGCGACCCTCGTTGTCCTGGTGGAACGGTTCTGGAGGCGGCAGCTGGCGTTGTCGCTGGAGCGGCAGCACGGCACACAGCTGCTAGGTGTCCTTTCCTGCCACATCTGCGGCACACCGATGCCTTGAATGGGCACTCTGGTCTCTGGTGGGCCCCTCCGCAGCCTAGGCAGTTCCCGGACTTCTGCTGCGGTGTGAATGCGCGATTCGGCACGCGCCCGGTCACCCTCATGCAGTCCCCACGGTCTTCCTCCTCCAGCTCATCCAGCGGCGCTATTTCGTCTACCAGACACGCTCGCGGAGTGGGGAAAAGAGGAGGGCGCGCGCGGCCCATGTCGGATGTGGAGATCTCCGACAATTCTGTCGCGCGTGCTTCTTCCACCGCTTGCTCGAGAGTCAGGACAGTTTTTGAAAGCAAGCGGCGCTTTAGGCGGATGTCTCTTACGCCGCATACAAACTGCTCCAGTAGGGATTCCTCCAGGAAGCCAGCAGGGAACTCGCAGGGAATTGCGGTCGCTCTCAATTTCTGCAAGAACTCGGCTACCGACTGTTGCGGCTGTTGCACACATTGCCTGAATGCATAGCGATGCGCTATGCGGGAAGGCGCCGGCGCGTAGTGTGCTCTCAGGCGGCCCAGGAGATCGTCCCACGGCACTTCGTGCACCGCTGCGGGTGCTGCTATGGTTCGGGCGGTAGTGAACAATTCAGGGCCGCCGCACTGGAGGAATAGGCTCAGCTTCCTGGCAGGCGCGAGTTCGCCGTAGTCGCTGGCTATCAAGAAGCACTCGAACCGGGCTAAGAAGGAAGCCCATTGTTCCTTCATCGGGTCGAACGGTGCAAACGGAGGCATTGTCGCCGTAGCCATGGTGCGGCTGTGCGTCTCGCTGCGCTCTGTTGTTGAAGTATTCGTTACCCGTTGCATTCTAAGGCCACGGCCTGAATCCCACCTTCGTCGCCAGTGTTAGATCAGACAAAGGATTCCGACTCAGGCATGGTCAAAACAACAGGAACGTTTATTCACACTATTTACAACACACACAAGATTCAACTGGCAACTCCTTGTCAGGAGCCTCTTATATAGATTTACTTAAGCAGGAACTGCTGACAAGCACTTGCAACATTGTAAGTATTTTCCCGGGCAGATTCCAGACAGCTTGTCTCTGTTAATCACTGCAGCTGCTGGCTCAGCTCCGGAATGCGGTGACTCACAGGTTACCAGACGAGTTGTCTGGGACGTAGGCTTGAGGACACAACAGGCTCACTCGCCCCTCTCGGGCCCCCAACGGCGCAAGCGACCACGTCTGTGCTCTCCCGCCCCTGGTGTGCGCTCTGCCCAGGGGGCTGCCCCCACCTCCCTCCTCCTCCTCGCCGGCCCTTTCTAAGAGTTGTGCTGCTCACTGCGGCCCAGTTCCTATCAAGCCACGGACCGGCACCGGTCCACGGACCGGGGGTTGGGGACCCCTGCTTTAGAGGATCACTTTTTGCTTTGTGGTTTGTCTGGTGTTCATCCCTGCTTATCTAATGCTGCCTGCTGGAGGGGATATGTTCCACGGTTTTGGTTTCCTTCCTACATTTTAGGGGTATTTAAAGGTGGCTTATCTCTTTGTGTCTGTGGATGGTTTGGAAATGCCAAGCTTTCTGGAATTCTGTAGCATTTTTGGACTTGGCTAGGTCTAAAATGTTAATAGTTTTCCAGCTGAAACTGTGGCCGAGTCGGTCCATGTGTTGTGAGATTAAGCAGTTATCATCATGTCTTCTGACGCCCGGCCCCAAGCTACATGCATTATCTTTTATTGGAACTGAAAATAAATATTTTGGCTACCAACCTATTGCTTTGGTGGCAGCTTCCCAGATGCCATCATTGGTCAGGATCCTCCCTCTGCTAGTTCTGACCTAACAGAAGGCATTAAAAAGGCAATTTCTCCCCTGCATTTTGGCCACCTTCTGAAATGTATTATTTTAGATGAATAGAATTGTAGAAGAGAATTCTTGATTGGCCAAGTGTGATTGGACACGCGAGGAATTTGTCTTTGGGGCCTGTTCTCTCAGTGGACCTAAGGAGAATAAAATGCATTCATCGAGAATAAAAAGATACAACACTTAGTGGTAGTCAAGGTTACTAATACGTTATCAAGTCGTACTAGGAAACAAATAAACAATGTAAATCATAAGGATACAAGCAACATGGTTATAGTCATAAGTGGACAGAGATAGATTCTAGGAAGGATGAGAACAAGAAGAACAGTACTACAGTTTTAGTAAATAGTTTGAAAGTGTTGTGGGAATAGAATAGAGCGGAACGGAACGGAACGGAACGGAACGGAACAGAACAGAATAGAATAGGAATCTCTCTCCCTACCTACCTAGCGTATTTCTCTATCTCTCTATTTCTCTCTCTCTTTATCCCTTTATCTACCTACCTACCTACCTACCTACTCTCTCTCTCCCTACCTATCTACTGCATTTCTCTCTCTCTATTACCCTCTCTCTATCCCTCTACCTACCTACCTACCTTCTCTCTCTCTCTTCCTACCTATCATATTTCTCTATCTCTTTCTATTTCTCTCTCTCTCCCTACCTACCTACTGTATTTCTCTATATCTCTCTCTTTATCCCTTTATCTACCTACCTAACTACTCTCTCTATCCCTACCTATCTACTGTATTTCTCTCTCTATTTCTCTCTCTCTATCCCGCTACCTACCTACCTCCCCGCTCGCTCTCTCCCTACCTACCTACTGTATTTCTCTATATTTCTCTCTCTCTTTTTTCCTTTATCTACCTACCTTCCTAACTACTCTCTCTCTCTCTACCTATCTACTGTATTTCTATCTCTCTATTTCTCTCTCTCTATCCCTCTATCTACTTACCTACCCACTCTCTCTTTCCCTCCCTACCTACTGTATTTCTCTATCTCTTACTATCTCTCTCTCTCTCCCTTTACCTACCTACCTACACACACTCTCTCCCCCTACCTACCTACTGTATTTCTCTCTCTTGCTATTTCTCTCTCTCTCTACCTCCCTCCCTTTATCTACCTACCTACCTACCTACCTAACTACTCTCTCTCTCCCTACTTATCTACTGTATTTCTCTCTCTCTCTATTTCTCTCTTTATTCCTCTACCTACCTACCCCCCTCTCTCTCTACCTACCGACCTACTGTATTTATCTATCTCTTTCTATTTCTCTCTCTCTCTCTCTCTCTCTCTCTCTCTCTCTCTCTCTCTCTCCCTCTACCTACCTACTGTATTTATCTATCTCTATTTTTCTCTCTCTCTCTTTCCCTTTATCTACCTACCTACCTACCTAACTACTCTCTCTCCCTACCTACTGTATTTCTCTCTCTCCCCCCTATCTACCTGCCTACTTTTTTAAAAAAAATAGCCTCTTCAAAACCTTGGTGCGTCTTATACTCCGAAAAATACAGTATATCCTCCCTTTCCCAGCACAATAGTTGTGGCTGCTGTTTTTAAATCACAAAGCACAGGTTAATCCTGGCTTTTAAAAGATATAAGCAGCACAGGATCCTATCAAACGTTCCACACATGCCAGGGAAGGGATCCGAAGCAAGGCACACCTAATCTTGTAAAAATGACAGAAATTTCTGATCAACGTCGAGCAGGTAAATGAAACCTGAAATGAACGGATTAGACCAGCAAAAGATTGCTGTAACCTTCTTTCTTTCTTTTTTATTAGAGAGACAGAAGCAGAGTTTACTCAAACATGCTCTCTAATTCCCATCTGGAAAGACATTATTCCGGGCCTGTGGAGAATTTGTGTTTTTTTTTCTTTTCTAATGACAGCTGCAAAGTTGAAAATCTACAACTGGAGCAGGCTTAATCTGTCCTTCAGCAAAAGTGCTTTGGGTGCATCGGTGATTGCACTGATGAACAAGAGGATTCTGCTGGTATTCAATTGATCAGGATAACACTTTAAAAGCCAGGCCTCCTGCTTCAGCCCAAATCAATGGCTACGTATTCAAATAACACCTAGAATTGGACTGGTTGGAACATCAATGTGGGTTTTTTTATGTCCAAATCCACCAAAGAAAGATAACATTGAGATGACAAAAACATTGATTTCTCTTGATAGATGACATTCAGCTTCGGAAATAAACAGCCTGAGTAGAGTTGCAGGAGGCTGCCACAGTCGTAAGTGTGAATAATGGTCGTAAGTCACCCGTCACTTTTTTCTTCAGTCCCATTGTGACTTTGAATGGTCACTAAGGGAACGGTTGTAAGTCAAGAACTACCTATATTTTCTCCTCACAGCTGCAGTTTTGAGTCTATAAACAGAAAGGACAAATGTCATCCCACACATTACTGGTTGTACTGGAAATCAAATCATATTCCCTTGGTCTTCTTTTGATAAGATCGTTTACTGACACTCACCTTTGAAACCAATGATATTTCTTATTTTTTTAAATCCCAGCCGATCCTCTGGAAGTCTTTAAGAAGATGTTGGATAGCCATTTGTCTGAAACGGTATATAGTGATGGCTAACCTTTTTTAGCTCGTGTGCCAAAAGCGGGGGGAGCACAGGGGGGGTCGTGCGTGGGTGTGCCACACCCATAATGCTATGTGCGTGGCCCCCTGCTTTTGGCGTGCTTTTTTTGCCTTCTCCAGGCTCCAGAGGCTTTCTAGGAGCCTGGAGAGGGTGAAAACAACCCCCCCAACCTCCAGAGGCTTCAGGAGCTTCCCTGAAGCCTCCAGAGGGCGAAAAATGGCCTCAAAAGAAGGCCTAAATCAGCTGGCCAGTGCACAAATGTGCGCTGGAGCTGACAGGGCAACGCCTCGCGTGCCCTAAGAAATGGTTCCGCGTGCCACCTGTGGCACCCGTGCCATAGGTTCGCCATCCCTGGTCTAGGGCTTCCTGCCTAGGCAGGGGGTTGGACTAGAAGACCTCCAAGGTCCCTTCCAACTCTGCTATTGCATATTGCATATTGCATATTGCATATTGCATATCCTATATTCTATATTCTATATTCTATATTCTATATTCTATATTCTATATTCTATATTCTATATTCTATATTCTATATTGCATATTGCATATTCTATATTCTATATTGCATATTGCATATTGCATATTGCATATTGCATATTGCATAGTCTATATTCTATATTCTATATTGCATATTGCATATTCTATATTCTATATTGCATATTGCATATTGCATATTGCATATTCTATATTCTATATTGCATATTGCATATTCTATATTCTATATTCTATATTCTATATTGCATATTGCATATTGCATATTCTATATTCTATATTGCATATTCTATATTCCAAATTCTATATTGCATATTGTATATTGTATATTGTATATTCTATATTGCATATTGCATATTCTATATTCTATATTCTATATTCTATATTCTATATTCTATATTGCATATTGCGTATTGCATATTGCACATTGTGATGGTGAACCAGAGGTGGATTCTTACCGGTTCGGATGAGTAAGTAATAACTTGGCCTGCCATGCCCACATGGTTCTATCAGCAGTGCCTACGGCGGCACTATCTTGTTTTTGGCTTCTGCACATCAGTGGTGGGTTCCGGATCCAACCGGTACAGTTGGAACGGGCCCAACATCGTCCACATGCGCCCGGGTGTGCATGCGCCATCCCTGCCAGCGACACCTCCGCAAGCCTCCACGACGCTTCAGCTGCTCGGCGGAGCATCGCACAGACGCTATATGCTCCACGTGCATACGCAGAAGCACCGAAGGCTTTAAAGGACTGGTAAGGAGCTCAGGCGGGCAGGTGGGCGCCCTCCGGAGCACTATAACGGAATGGTACCCAGTGCTCCGGGCAGGCTCCGGTACGCTCGTACTGGGGCCTGCCACCTGCACCCCACCACTGCTGCACATGCATAGAATACGTTTTTAAGTACTGTGCATGCACGCATAGCATGCATAGCACAGCGCATACCTGAGAGAACCAACAATAGCATCAGCTGGAACCCACCCCTGTGGTGAACCTATGGCACACGTGCTAGAAGTGGCACGCCGAGCCATCTCCCTGGGCACGTGAGCCGTCGTCCATTGCTCTTTCGGGTTCCGGCGTGCCCCGCCCAGCTGGTCTTCACGCCTGCAGGAGTGCCGGGAGCCAGAAGAGCAGCTGCCTGCGGCACATGCACATGCCAGGAAGATGATCTTCCGGTTTCCAATGCACACATGCATGCGTGTCAGATATGCACCAGATGATCTTCCAGTTTCCGGCATGCATGTGTG
This sequence comes from Rhabdophis nuchalis, assembly GCA_039707465.1. Classification (NCBI taxonomy): domain Eukaryota; kingdom Metazoa; phylum Chordata; class Lepidosauria; order Squamata; family Natricidae; genus Rhabdophis; species Rhabdophis nuchalis. The sequence continues at coordinate 10,783,046 of CM077648.1, read as the reverse complement.
TGTGCATGCGTGTACATGCTTTCCGTTATGGCACTCGGTGCCGAAAAGGTTCGCCAACACTGCTCTAGTTGTTAAACGCAAAATTAATGGGTTTTTTTCCAAACGTTGAAGATGAATATCTGTTCAGAAATAAACAGCACCAACTAGTTGAACCAGAGAAATGTTTATTAATGTCTAATAAAATTTACTGTAGTTCCTAATTTGCAGCCTTCACCCGACAAGGATCATGCTGTATGATTAATGCTCATATATTAAAAAAAAAAAATCTTTACTAACTTGGACCTCATAAATTTGATCATTTCATAATTTAGAGTTAAATTTCTTCTTTTAATGAAAGCGAAGTTAATGTGACAGTTATTAATGCTATTTTAGTGTGTTTAAAATTACCGCATTATGATAAAACAGTATTTAAGGTTTTTTTTAAAGATATATATATATATATATTTCAGCTCAAAATGAAATCTTAACGGCTTTAATTTGTGTGGGTCTGTCATTGAATTTCAAAGCATTGTAGTGTCATTTGGAGAAATTATTCCCATTCAAATGAATCATGTAATGGAACTCAGAACTGGGAAAACTCTGAAGGGCAAAGTCTGATGAATGTGTGAACCTGCCCAAATTATAGTCAAGTATTTCTATAATTATGACATATGTTATCTTCATATTCCATAAAACCAGAATCAATATTACACATCTGTGACTTAAGGCTCAAGTATAGGTAGTCCTCAGCTTACGACCACAACTGAGCCCACAATTTCTGTTGCTTAGAGAGACGATTGCCTCAAAAGTACGTAGATCTGGCCCAGTGGTGGGTTTCTGCAGGTTCGCACCTTTTCGCAAGAGCCAGATGGTGAAATTTAGAGAACCGGTGAGAGGGGGTTCCACTGGCGTACCTGGAAGTCAATCTGGCCTGCCGCTGCCAGTGACCCAACGGGAAAGAAAGGAAAGGAAGGAAGGAAGGAAGGAAGAAAGAAAGAAAGAAAGAAAGAAAGAAAGAAAGAAAGAAAGAAAGAAAGAAAGAAAGAAAGAAAGAAAGAAAGAAAGAAAGAAAGAAAGAAAGAAAGAAAGAAAGAAAGAATTTATCATCACAATTGAGTCCAAAATTTTGGTTGCTAAGCAAGAGCGTTGTTAAATGAGTTTCATCACATTTTAAAAGGTGGCCACTCCCACCTTGTCACATGACTGCCAAGCCACGCCCACAAAATAGGCCACACCTACAGAGTAGGTTCTAAAAAATTTGAAACCCACCACTGATCTGGCCCATGGGGCTGCCCTGGAAACAGCGAAGGACTGGCATGCAGTACCTCTGCCAGCAAAAATTGAATCCGGGAGGGTTATAGGAGGCCATCGCAATTGAAAACGGAGCCTGTTTTTGCTGGCAGAGCACTCGGGCTGCCCCAGGCGCCCCTAACACGAGTTGGCCATGCCCACCCTGGGTCCCAAGATCAAACACAACCCTGATGTGGCCCTCAATGAAATTGAGCTTGACATCCCTGACCAGGGGTGGGCTTCAAAAATATTAACAAGGGGTTCTCTGCCTGTTTGCTGGGTGGGCGTAGCCTAGTTGGCCTCTTCCACCATGGCAGGGGGAGGGCTTTTTGCCCTCCCCAGACTCTGGAGGTTTTTCTCGAACCTCCGGGAAGGTGAAAACGGCCTCCTCAGCCTCCGGAGACCCTATGGATACCGGAAACGGGCCCATTTCCAGCCTTCCTAAACTTCTGATAGGCCTATTTTTTGCCTTCCATGAGCCTTATTAGCAACTCTGGGTTCAGAACCAGTTTAACCAGTGTTAGGGGTAACAAACACCCCCTTTTGAAAATAAATGCGGAATAGTATAATACACCGGACAGTAAAGAGATACGTTGCTTTAACCACACACAAACTCTAAAACAGTGATAGTAAGAAAATAAATAGTCTTTACTTTGTGGCAACTAAAATACTTCTTCCAACCAGTGGTACTAACTTCTCAAACAATAACAGTCCTTCACCAAACACAGAGTTATCTTACGGTGATGCAAAACAAATACTTCTTCTTTTTCAGACTTCAGCTTCAGCTACTCAGCGGCAGGAGTCAACAGCAACAGGAATCAAAGGGAATCGAAAAAGGGAATGGACTGTGTTTCTGAGCTTCCTTATATGGTAGAGCTGAGAAGCACAGCCAATCAGAATTCAACATAGTTCTTAAAGCTACATATACTCTTTAAGAATACTGGCTTCTATATATTGTCAACCCAACATAAGGATAAATATCCTAACAAGCCTCCACTTACCTGATCCAAAACGGGCCATGTGGCGACTCCTGTGAGGGGTGGGCGGGGCCAGCCACGAATGGCATTTGGGAGTCCTTCACAGAATCTTAGATAGAGGTTCTCCCGAACCCCTGCGAATCCCCAGCAGCCCACTCCTGCGGCCCTGGCCAAGATCCTAAACTTTTTCCCGCCAAGCTCTGCACGATCCGTATAATAAATAATAATAATAATAATAATAAATTTTATTTATATCCCGCTCTCTCTCCACGAAGGGACTCAAGGCGGGGCACAGGGAAATTAAAAACAAACAACAAACAAAATACAAAGCTAAAATCAAATTAAACTTACCCTGCACTAAAAACTTCTATAAAAATATAACTATCCCTAAAAACCCCTTAATAATTTAAAATTAAAATTAAAATTACCCTAGGCCAGCCAAACGGAAGAAGTGAGTTTTTAATAGCTGTCGGAAGGAGCGAAGGTCCGTGGTTGTTCTGATTTCGGGGGGAAGGTCGTTCCAGAGGGTCGGGCCCGCCACAGAGAAGGCCCTTCCCCTGGGCGTCGCCCGCTGGCACAGCCTAGTGGCCGGCACCCGGAGAAGTCCCTCTCTGTGGGAGTGAATCAGCCGCAGGGATGTATGGGGCAGAATGCGATCCCGCAGATAGCTAGGTCCCGTGCCATGGAGCGCTTTAAAGATGGTAACTAACACCTTGAAGCGCACCCAAAAGATGACAGGCAGCCAGTGCAGCTCGCGCAAGAGCGGTGTTACATGGGAGAACCTGGAGGCTCCCATAACTGCCCGCGCGGCTGCATTCTGGACTAGCTGAAGCCTTCGGGTGCATCTCAAGGGGAGCCCCATGTAGAGAGCATTGCAGTAGTCCAGTCGGGATGTCACGAGGGCATAAGTGACTGTGCAAAGGGCATGTTTTTTCAATGCACCAAGCGCCAGCAAGAAGCCGGGTGGCATAAGGGTATTTGAAGGTGACGCGTGCCTTCGTTTGATGAACAGAAACGGAGGGGTGGGAGGCGCTCTGGCAGCCGAAGCCTTGGCCTTGATAACTTGTGATGTTGACCAGGTGGGGTGTGTTATCTTAATAGTCTGGAGCTCTTGTGAATTATTTGCTGATAGATGTAAACAGCTGTTATTCTTGGTAATGGAAAGCAATTAGAAACATCTGTACTCTTGGCGATGAGTAATGCGCACTTCCCTCATGGCTCCCAAGTGCCAATTGGAAATAATAACTACATCATCAGAATGGGGCTGGCAAATACAACCTGCATTCTGGACCAAGGATTAGTAGTGAGCTGTGAAGAACAAGAGGTGAAGAGCAGGAGGAAGAGACAGCTCCTGTCCTTAGAAGAGCAAAATGTAGTAACTTCCGAAAGGTTATGTCCCAAAGGGGCTTTTTTTCAAGAGGTGGTGTGACTTTCTGGTTTTTCTTTGAAGACGTTTCGCTTCTCATCCAAGAAGCTTCTTCAGGCTCTGACTGGAGGATGGGGAAGGGAAGGATTTATACAAAGAATGCAAATGGACAGCTGTCTGCTAGGAGTGTCTTCTCGGCCCATTCGCCAAAACACCGTTTGTCCCAGGCCTTTGGCTACACAGGACATTTGGTTGCTATCCAATTGGGTGGCAAGAAGAAGCCACCGTCCTTCTGCCTGCCAGCTTGCGGTGGGGCTATGGGGGAGGTGTAGCAGCCAAAACGGCAGAGGCTCATGGCGTCAGGCGCTTGTTAGGGGAAGGCGGAGGCCCATTGTCCAGGGTGAATGGCTGGGGGAGGGCCAGCGGAGAAGGAAAGCTGGAGGTAAATGGGCGGAGGCAGGAGCCTGGAGGAGTAGGAGGCCTGGCCAAGGGTGGGAACCTGAAGGTCCTAGACCCTAGCTGTACTGGAGAACTCCAAAGTCCTGCAGGACGGGACGTTTGGACTCCTAGGAAGTAATTTGTCAAACTAACATTTTGATGGTAATTTCTAAAATATGGGATTCCTTCATACAGGTTTTGATGATAGAATGGAATGGAGTAGAGTGGAATGGAATGGAATGGAATAGGATAGGATAGGATAGGATAGGATAGGATAGGATAGGATAGGATATATGGAATGGAATGGAATGGAATGGAATGGAATGGAATGGAACGGAACGGAACGGAACGGAACGGAACAAAATAGAATAGAATAGAATAGAAAATATGGAATGGAATAGAATAGAATAAAAATAGAGTAGAGTAGAATAAAAATGGACTAGAGTAGAATAGAGTAGAGTAGAATAGAGTAGAATAAAGAATAGAGTAGAGCAGAGTAGAGTAGAGTAGAATAGAATAGAATAGAATAGAATAGAATAAAAATGGAGTAGAGTAGAATAGAGTAGAACAGAGTAGAATAAAGACTAGAGTAGAGTAGAGTAGAGTAGAATAGAATAGAATAGAATAGAATAGAATAAAGAATAGAGTAGAGTAGAGTAGAGTACAGTAGAACAGCACAACACAGAATAGAATAGAATAACTTTATTGTCGCTTTGAATGTATACTAATCAGCATACATTAAAATGAAATTCCATTGCATTCAACTCTCAAGCTTTCAGGAGGACGAAAACAGCCTTCCCAGGATCTGGAGGCCCTCTGGAGGCTTCTGATGGACCCGGTAAGGTTCCAAAGGGAGCTTGGGCCAATTCCTGTGGACTTGCCCCGCGACTCGACTGAGGACCTAGTGGCCGCATGGTTAAGTGCGGCCACGGGGGGCCTTGGACCGAGTCGCGCCCGAGCGGCCTCTCTTGCGGCGACGATCCACCCGGGCTCCTTGGTTCACCGAGGAGCTTAGGGAGATGAAGCGCCACAAGAGACGCCTAGAGAGCAGATGGAGATCCTCTCGCTCCGAAGCCGACCGAACACTAGTGAGAACCTACATTAGGACTTACCTGGTGGCGATAAGAGTGGCCAAACGTGAGTATTGTGCCACTCTTATTGCATCCACAGATAACCGCCCTGCCGCCCTGTTTGGGGTGACCCGCTCCCTCCTTCAACAGAGGCCGCGGGAAGCCCCTCTACAGGGTCGAGCAGAGGAATTTGGGATTTATCTGCAGGAGAAAATCACTCGGATTCGGAGCGAGCTGCCCTCCATCGACAGTGGTCCAGCTGAGCGGTCCGAGGTTGCTCTTGAGACACCATCTTGGGAGGAGTTTGATTTTGTTACTACCGAGGATATGGACAAGTTGTCAAAGAGACTTAGGGCTACCACATGTTTATTGGACCCGTGTCCCTCCTGGCTTGTACTGGCATCCTGGGAGACGACACGAGGCTGGCTCCAGGGCATTGTCAACGCATCTTTGAGTGAGGGGTCCTTGCCTGCCGTCTTGAAAGAGGCGGTAGTAAGGCCCCTCCTCAAGAAGCCATCCCTGGATCCAGCATTACTAGAGAACTATCGTCCCGTCTCCAACCTTCACTTTTTAGTGAAGGTTGTTGAGAGTGTGGTGGCCCAACAGTTTCCGCGACACTTGGAGGAAGTTGATTATCTAGACCCGCGCCAGTCCGGCTTCCGAGCCGGGCATAGCACCGAGACGGCATTGGTCGCGTTGGTTGATGATCTCTGGAGGGCGCGGGATAGAGGATATTCCTCTATCCTAGTCCTATTAGACCTCTCAGCGGCTTTTGATACCATCGACCATGGTATCCTATTGCGCCGACTGGGGGGGTTGGGGCTGGGAGGCACCGTTCTACGGTGGTTCTCTTCCTCCCTCTCTGGTCAGTCGCAATATGTGTTGGCAGGGGGGCAGAGGTCGGCCTCGAGGCCCCTCGTATGTGGGGTACCTCAAGGGTCGGTCCTCTCGCCCCTACTGTTCAACACATACATGAAGCCGCTGGGCGAGATCATCCGTGGTTTTGGGGTGGGATATCATCTGTACGCTGATGATACTCAGTTGTACATATCCACCCCAGACCACCCCAACGATGCCGTCGAGGTCATGTCCCGGTGTTTGAAGGCTTACGGATCTGGATGGGTAGTAACAAACTCAGGCTCAACCCGTCCAAGACTGAGTGGCTGTGGCTTCCGGCACCCCGGTTCAGCCAGATTATTCCAACTCTGGCCATTGGGGGCGAAACACCGGCCCCCGTGGAGAGGGCGCGCAATTTGGGTGTCCTCCTGGATTCCCGGCTGTCCATGGAGGACCATGTGGCGGCCGTGGCCAGGGGGGCTTTCCATCAGGTACGCCTGATGCGCCAATTGCGGCCCTTACTGGACCGGGCTGCCCTTCGCACAGTCACTCAGGCCCTCGTGACCTCTCGACTCGACTACTGTAATGCTCTCTACATGGGGCTTCCCTTGAGGTGCACTCGAAAGCTGCAGTTAGTCCAGAATGCAGCCGCGCGGGTGATTACGGGAGCGCCTAGACACTCCCACATAACACCTATCCTGCGCGAGCTGCACTGGCTTCCTGTGGTCTTTCGGGTGCGCTTCAAGGTTCTGACGACCATCTTTAAAGCGCTCCATGGCTCGGGGCCTAGTTATATGTGAGACCGCCTCCTGCCCCATACATCCCTCAGACCAATACGCTCCCACAGAGAGGGCCTCCTCAGGGTGCCGTCGGCCGGACAATGCCGACTGGCGACACCCAGGGGAAGAGCCTTCTCTGTGGCAGGTCCAACCCTTTGGAACGACTTACCCCCTGAACTTCGCACCATCTCTGACCTCCGCCTCTTCCGCAAGTGTCTTAAGACACATTTGTTCCATCTAGCCGGCCTAGCGTAGCCTCCTATACTGACTTTTAGATAGTTTTTAAATTTGGGGATTTTAATCTGGTTTTAGCACAGGTTCTATTGAATTAGTTTTTTAAATTTTATATGATGTTTTGTATGTATTTTAATTTTCCTGTGCGCCGCCCTGGGTCCGTTTGGAGAAGGGCGGGATATAAATTGAATAAATATATAAATATAAATATAGAAACAGGCCTGTTTCCAGCCTTCACGAACTTCCAGTAGGCCCATTTTTCGTCCTCCCTGAGCCTCCATAAATGCACTTACTTGCATCCAAAACAGGCCACGTGGGGGCTCCTGGGAGGGGAGAGATGGGCAGGGCCAACCAGGAGTGGAATTTGGGGGTTCTCCGAACTGCACAGAATCTTAGCTAGAGGTTCTCTTGAACCCCTGGGAACCCCCAGCAGCCCACCCCTGCTTTTAAGATCCTCAACCCGCATTGGTTCTGAATACTCCTCAGAAGATGGTAGCAACAGAAGGATGCGAGTTAATTTTTATTCTAGAGGAGTGGTAGTCAACCTGGTCCCTACCGCCCAATAGTGGGCATTCCAGCTTTCATGGTGGGCAGTAGGGGTTTTGTCCGATACTGAAGCACTTTCCTTTTTTTAATTTAATTGACTTCCCTACTTTATAAATCAGCACTACTGTGGAACCGGTGGGTGGTTAGAAAATTTTACTACTAGCAGAGATACAAAAGTGGGCGGTAGACATAAAACCCCTTGAAGAGCACCCAGAGGCTCCAACTGGTCCAGAATGCGGCTGCACGGGTAATTATGGGGGCAACACGATACTCCCATGTAACACCCCTCTTGCGCGAGCTGCACTGGCTTCCGGTGGTTTTCCGGGTGCGATTCAAGGTGTTGGTTACTATCTTTAAAGCACTCCATGGCTTAGGACCTGGGTACTTCCAAGATCGCCTTCTGCCACCGAGAGCCTCCCACCGGCCAGTACGCTCCCATAGAGAGGGTCTCCTCAAGGTGCCGTCGGCTAGACAATGTTGACTGGCGACACCCAGGGGGAGAGCCTTCTCCGTGGGAGCACCTGTCCTCTGGAACGAATTGCGCAAGAATAAAGAACTATCCCTGACTTACGCACCTTCCGCCGTGCTCTCAAAACCTTTTTTTTCCAACAAGCCAGGCTGGCATAAAACATGATTTTTAAATTCAAATTCTTTATTAATTTTAATCAGGGTTGGTTGGGTTTTTTCATTTGTAGGCCAAATTATTTAATATCTCTTTTTAAAACTTTTAAAACTTTTATATATTTGTTTTACTCTGGCTGTACACCGCCTGGGTCCTTCGGGAGTATAAAAAAACCAATAAAACCTAAACCTAAACCTAAAAAGGTGGACTACCCCTGTTCTAGAGAGTAACATGGGGAGACATGCACGATAGGTTCCCGCTCTGTATCTCGAGCTTCCACCTCTCCACCGTGCCAGCTGATTGTTAAAACTGTACAGAGATGAACATTTGCATCGCTCTCGCATCTGCTGAGCCCCTCTTCCTCCTACCTATCGTGGTTACATGATGTATGAGCGGCTGACAATCTGCAAGTTGTTGTTTTTTTTGGGCTGTGAAACGTTCCGATAACCGAAATAGGAACGCGGCGGATAAATAAAGAGGCAGGTTAACCCGCGAGAAGTTTCTTGCATTCTGCAACGCGAGAATGTGTCAGGCTCCTGATAGGAAGGTATGTTTGTTTGTTGTGTGGGGTAGGGGAGCCGGAGAGAAAGGCCGAACACGCTGGCAGTGTGCATCTCTCCTGGGAGCTGTTGCTTCCATCGCCATTTAATCCTCCGCTTGGCGGCTGCCTTGGCAGTCGCACCGCGCCACCAGTGCCAATTGTTCAGTCTTGAGATGGGAACACCTGTTTATTAGCATTTGGTTGAGCACGCATAGCATATTTCATGGAGACAGCCGAGGGAGGAAAACATTTCTGACAATAATAATAACAGATACCCTGCAGGTTGATGGTCCTTCCTTGTAGGGAAGTTCCTGCTTTTTCATCGCGGTCACCTGCTTCGTTCATTTACCTCTATGGCCTTTGGACTGAATTTGAGAGTTCTTTCTAGAAAGGGACTATTGCAAGCTGAAGGTGAAGGTTCCCCTCGCACATATGTGCTGGTCATTCCCGACTCTAGAGGGCGCTACTCATCTCCGTTTCGAAGTCGAGGAGCCAGCGCTGTCCGAATACGTCTCGGTGGTCATGTGGCCAGCATGACTAAAAACGCCAAAGGCACATGGAACATGTTGGGGATATCTCCTTTAGGGGACAGAGAGTTGTGCAACGGAATTTGCAGCAAGAGAAACGTTGCTGGGAGACACACCAATAGAGTCTCAGACACTGATAGTAAAAACAAGAAGCTTTACTTGTAATGGAAAAATAAATAAATTTTTAAAATAAATTAATAAATAAATTAATAAATAACAGTATCTCCAGTTCAAAGTCAGCAAAGTTAGTCAGTCAGAGCGAGCAAAAACTAACAGTGCTGCTGGATTCCTCTTATTGCTGAGTTAATTACAGCAGCTAATTACATTCAACTGTAACATTTAAAGTAACGGATACCATTTGTAATCATGGTTTATGATTTATATATAAACCATGGTTTATGATATATATATATGTGTGTTTTCTGAGGTTTTCGCGGGTGTTTGTATGTAGGTCTTTGGTTGTTCGGGTTTTCTCCCGCGTAGAATTGGAAGTATCTTCACGACGTTTCGATGAAATCTCATTCATCATCTTCAGGCTGGTGCTTCCAGCTTGGTGCTTCCAGGAGCAATGTGAGATCTCAGCCAGTTCCTCTTTTTAACTGCCAGTGGGGGTGTGACCTGATTGGGTGGGAGCTTGGCTGCATTCTGATTGGGTGGAGGTGTGTTCTGATTGGTAGGGGGTTTGGCTGTGCTCTGATTGGATGGGAGTTTGGCTGTGCTCCGATTGGATGGGGGCGTGTTCTGTTTGGGTGGGAAAATCCCTGGGAAAATCCCCGAAGCCAGCTATGCCAGCATACCTACACCCGTGAAAATCTACGAAAACATATATTCCCTCTGGGTCCCTCTGATCATAAGGACTACTGCAGAGAGACCCAAATGCTGATTGGATAAAGAAAGCTCCTTTCACCTGTGACATTTCTGAAAGCCAATGAAGACAAATATATGGATAATGATGCAGGATGCAATGTCAGTTGGTCACCGGTGTTGGGAGAAATCTCCCTCTGGTTCAGTTCATTCTGGTTCAGATGAACGGGCCACGTGGAGAATCCTGGGATGGGCGAGGCAGGGTGGGCGTGGCCAGCTAGGGGTGGTATATTGGGGATTCCCCGAACTGGGCAGATCCTTAGCTAGAGGGTCGCCCGAACCCGTGCCAAACCTCAGCAGCCCACCCCTTGCCAAGATGACTATGAAACAAGTAATGTTGAAACATTTAGGGTGCTTATTTGACGAGGAATCCTACTTCGCTCTTCGATCTTGCTCCTTGTGGCCAACATACCAGGGATGCCAATCTCCCCTGCTCACTTGGCTGCCAAAGTGAGCACTACCCAGGCGTGCCCATTTCCCCAACAGTCTGTCCAGCCGCCTGGACAACTGGAACAAATCTGCCCCTGTTTCTGCATGTAGGGACTTTATGAAAAATTGCCGCCTGCTCCAGTGCGATGTTCTCCCTCCCAACACACACACACACACACACACACACACACACACACCCTCCCCCAATTCGATTACACGGACACTCGGTTTAATAATCATTGCCACGCAGGTCTCCAAGACCGCTTGCCAAAACCTGGGTCATCCAAAGTCATTTGGTGAAGGAGTCCATGATGATCAATGCTCGCAGTGATAAATTCCTGGTGATCGCGGCAGCCCGCAGCAGCCTCCTCTCATAATGACATTCTGCTCTTTTTGGCAAGCGGCCTTCTGCCGCCACCGCCCCTCCCCCGCTCCCCCTCCCCCATCACAAGTCACAGAAAGCAATGACAACATCAGCAGCCACAGCAGAACATAGAGAGGCTTCTGAGAAACAGAAGGCGAGGGAGGTGGGATTGAAGACCCTAGTCTATTTCTTCCTCTGACTTTTAGTCCCCCAGGCTTGGCTGCCCAGAAGTATCCAAAAATTCTCCTGCCATCCTGTTTTGCAGCCCCTTCTGTTTGGAATGGTGTTGTGTGCCTTCAGGAAGAAGATGGCACATTGCTAGCTTCACCATTGTAGCTAGGGGTGGGATTCAGAGGTGGGTTGCGCCCAGTTCAACCCGGTTCGGCTCGGTTCAGCTGAACCGGTAGTGGAATTCAGGCCTGGGTCACAGAACCGGCAGCAACACAGGCTTGCCACGCCCCCGAACCAGTTCCCTTGCCGCCACCCTTCTGCCGCCATTTTGGATTTTAGTGACTGCGCATGGGCAGTTCACTGTAAATTGTTCTGTGGATTGAAACGTGCACGTCTGGTTGAGGGGTTGTGGGAAAACATTTTCTTTTAACTAGGTGAAAACCAGGGGGACCTTCAGAGTCGGTTTTCACCAGATCTGTGCCAATCTATATAAATAAAAATGTAACTATGAGTTTGTTCAAAATGGGTAATCTCCGAAAGTCCTGCACCGATCACTTCCAAATTTTCACACAACGTTCCTTTCATGTACGGCACCAATGATATATATATAGATTGTGTAGATGTAACACCTGTGCCAGGTACAGGCAACGGAAATGTAAAAAATTGTAAAAAAAAGAGGTAGGTAGATGGATACAGAGAGAGCAGTGGGCCACAGGTATTATGTCATCCTTTATGACATAAAATACCCTGTCCATAAGATTCAAGGAGAAATACAGCAGGTAGGTAGGTAGGCAGCTATAGGGATAGGAAGAGAGAGGGAGAAATGCGGTAGGTAGGTAGGTAGGTAGGTAGGTAGGTAGGTGGACAGAGAGCGGGAGAAATACAGTAGGTAGGTAGGTAGGCAGGCAGGCAGGTAGGTAGGTAGGTAGGTAGAAGGATAGAGAGAGAGAGAGGGAGAAATACAGTAGGTAAGTATGTAGGTAGCTAGATAGGTAGGTAGGTAGAGGGATAGAGATAGAGGGAGAAATACAGTAGGCAGGTACGTAAGTAGGTAGGCAGGTAGGTGGGTAGGTAGGTAGGCAGGTAGATAGGTAGGTAGATAGGTAGGTAGGTAGAAGGATAGAGAGAGAGAGAGGGAGAAATACAGTAGGTAAGTAGGTAGGTAGCTTGATAGGTAGGTAGGTAGAGGGATAGAGATAGAGGGAGAAATACAGTAGGCAGGTAGGTAAGTAGGTAGGCAGGTAGGTAGGTAGGTAGGCAGGTAGATAGGTAGGTAGGTAGGTAGGTAGGTAGGTAGGTAGGTAAGTAGGTAGGGGAATAGAGAGGGAGGGAGAAATACGGTAGGTAGGTAGGTAGGTAGGTAGGTAGGTAGGTAGGTAAGTAGGTAGAGGAATAGAGAGGGAGGGAGAAATACAGTAGGTAGGTAGGTAGGTAGAGGGATAGAGAGGGAGAGGGAGAAATATGGTTGGTAGGTAGGTAGGTAGGTAGGTAGGTAGGTAGGTAGGTAGGTAGGTAGGTAGGTAGGGAGAAGGAGAGGTGGGTAGGTTCGGGGTTATATGGTGGTTGTGTGTACATGTTTGTGTGTGCAGGTTGGCCATTTAACCAGACTGGGCCACAACAACGCATGGCTGGGAACGGCTAGTATGATATATCTAATAAAACTATTATTTGCCTGTCTTGGAGTTTTGCTTACTAGGGGATTATTACTTGGAACCCTGACACTCCATTTTTAATTTTTCTATGCTGAACTTTGAAAAATGGGAAATTCTCTTATAACCCCCCACCCCCCACCCCTTCTCATATCTAGCCTCACAAATACTTCTTCAGGTTATTTTTAAAAATCCTCATCAAAATCTGTTGGGCCCCAAAAATTGCCATGTCAAAGGGAGCAGTAGAATAAAATGGATTTATTTTATTTTTGGCTAAAAAAGAATCTGGATTTCCAGATGGCTTTCATATTTTTATTATTGAGCTAATATAAGATGTAAACCCTCAGTTAGAAAAGTGATCATCAATGCAGACAAGTCAGGATAGAGTGATTAAAAATCCAACCAAAATAGAAACTTAAAAGTTGCAGTTAGAGAAACACTTTTTTCCCAGCATCAAAAGTAAAAGTAAAAATAGCACCAGATTATCATCTTTGGAGGTATTCACTTACCTTCCCTGCCGGTTCTCAAATATGAGCTCACTTCGTTCACATGCGCCACCTCCGCGCATGCGCTTTTGGCTAAAATAAAGGGCCAAAATGGGATGCCATAGAGCTGGGGCAGGTGGGCGGGGCCACCCACAATTTCCACTACCGGTTCGGGTGAATCGGTCCGAACCGGCAGAATACCACCTCTGATCTTGGCCAGGACCTCCAAAGATGGCATAAACATCTTATGATGTTAGACCATCAGTTAGAACAATTAATCAGTGAAACAACTTGCCTCCAGAAGTTGTGTGTGAAGTTGGCTCTCTGTGAAGTTTCCAAAAGATGCCCTAATTAATTTACGAGGCTCAAGGCAAAGTTCAATAGAAATCCAGTCATTTATTAGGAGCAACATTTTGGCATGTTCTCATGCAAAGCCAAATCTGATTTCTGATTAATAGTGTCTGATCTTTACCCTTGTGTCTCCCCCTCCTCTCAGTCTGTGTCATAAATCGCATCCACCAACGAGATGCTGCAGCAGGCTGTAAACTTTCATGCCCTGCTGTAAAAACCTGAGATCCAACCCTGGTCGAAGGCATGCATGGAATTCTCCCGTTCTTCCATGTCAACGTGATAACAGGCATGGAAACGCTTTACAAGTTGACATTGTGAATGCACCAACACTGGAGGTTTTTAAGAAGGGATTGGATATCCATTTGTCTGAAGTGGTGTAAGGCTTCCTGCCTAAGCAGGGCATTGGATTAGAAGACCTCCAAGGTCCCTTCCAATTCTGTTTTTCTGTTATTCAAGCTGAACCTCTTTCCTGTTCTCGATCTGCATACCTTTACTAGCAACCAATTCTCTAGAAAATAACAGAAAATGGTAAATAGCTTCCCCATTTAACACCCATACTTTTTTTACTCAACCAGGGAATATAGAGTTAATATACATCCCTCTCTTAATACACATGGGAAGAAGTACACCTTCTTCTATTGATTCGTGCATTATGTCATTCTAGCCTATATTACAACAACAGCGTATATAACCCAGGCAAAATGACACCTCCTGGCCTGATTCCAACCCCCATTTCAACTAATCTGATCAGCTGCATTGCAAACTCTGATACTGGAAGCATCGCTCTTTTGGAACCTTTCCAAGGGAGTCTTTTAACATGCGTTTGATGTGCTTTTTTCTTGGAACTGATCTCATCTGAGGAGAAGGAGAGTGAAATCTTAGCACCTCAGTCTTCATTTGTAACCCATCCTCTGCTTTCCTCCTCCTCCTCCTCCTCCTCCTCCTCCTCCTCCTCCTCCTCCTCCCTCTTCCAACTTGCCTCCAGAAGTGGTGGATGCTCCAACATTGGAGGTGTTGGAAGAAATATCCATCTGGTTCTGTTCCAAACCAGGAGAAAGGCGCTGGAGACAAAATGGCAGCTGGAGGATGATTGGAAAGGTTTAATGATGAAGCAGAAGCACATGAGCGGTTCTGGGCAGCTGACCACATGGAGTTGGGGGGTTTTATATGTTCCCTTGTGCTTTGCACTTGAGCTTCCTGTTCCTGTGCAAGAACATGTATTCTATTGGCTGTTATCTGACTCCCATGGGGCCATGGACAAATCCTAGGAATTTGTCTGAGCTAGGTTTGGTTGAAGTTTGGGTTGATGCAATGAAGGGGCTTGTTAGGCAATTCCTATTGTGGCTGAGGGCTAACCCTACCTTTGTTCAGACCTTGCTGCAGGGAATTTGCTCATGAATAGAGCTATCTATCTCTTTATCTCTTAAGTGCTGACATCTGCTGTGGGCTATTAAGAAAAATGGAGGCTGCTTTTTGTCTCCAAGAGCATATTAATCCCTTTAGAGAAATATAATATTCTGCCTTTTTTATAGTTCCTAAAACATTTCATTCTTCTAGGAGATGGATGGGTGACAACTTTTTACAGAAGTTTTTAAGAAGAGCCCAGAAAGCCACTTGTCTGGAATGATGTAGGGTTTCCTGATTGAGCAGAGGGTTGGATTAGAAGACCTCCAAGGTCTCTTCCAATTTTGTTATTCTGTAATTCCTCTTCTTCCTCCAAGTCCATTAAGGAGCCCAACGTCTTTAGACCAGTGGTGGGATTCAAATTTTTTTACTACTGGTTCTGTGGTCATGGTTTGGTGGGAATGGCATGGCATGGCAGGAGTGGCTTGGTGGGTGTGGCAGGGGAAGGCGTCAGGGTTCAAAATAGCATCCCAAATTAAATCAGAGTCCAAGGCAAAGTATGGCTCAAAGTTCCAATTGATGAAGAGAGCCATGTTGGCACATCTGGGAAAACCCGAATCTGAAAGCTTCCCGGTTTTCCCCACCCAGTTGAAAGTTCAAGATCTTGCCCCCACACCCACAAGTCCATCCCATGGTCCAATCTCCCACTGCCATGCTGGCAGCTTCCGCCCATCCAGTTCCGGTCAGGTGCAGAGGTGCAGAGACAAAGGATGACCTTGGCTTTCTAGAAAGAATGTTGTTATGGCTACATAGCATCTCACTCCGTACAATCCCCCCTCCCATTTTCCCCACAATAGAAAATACATAGTAGAATAATAGAAAGTGTGGCAGGCCAAAGATCCAAAAGAAAAGATGGCTGCAGGCCTGACAGAAGGACTGTAAAATCTCCATTCCCATCCCACTCCAGGGGAAGGTTGCTGCAAAAACCCCATTCCCTTCCGATCAGCTGGGGCTCGCGAATAATAGATGGGGGCGTGGCCATCCAGTGGTGGTATTTTCCGGTTCTCCGAACGACTCAAAATTTCCGCTACCGCTTCTCCAGAATTGGTCACAACCTGCTGAATACCACCTCTGCTTTAGACAGGTCCTTCTGAAAACCAGCTTCACAACCCAGTATGGGTTGTTGTTTTTTTTACAAAAAATGAATTATCACTTATTGCTAGCTATTGTTGTTTTCCTCTCAAGTGCTATTCGATTGGCAAATCGGGGGCTCTGTTTGCTGCCTTTAAGCCAGAGATAAATTTAAACATTCAGCTTCAAAGCCATCTATCTTCTTGATGGGAATCTGTTCTAATGGCAGGGGTCTTTTTTTAGCCTGAACATTCATTACACCACCACTCCGTCCATCCATCATGTCAGATCAAGCCAATGGGCTCGGCCCTGGCGAATGAGTGACAAGGCTCATAATCTGCATAAGGTATCTATCAAGGTAATTGTTTGTGTTTGCCTTAAGAGAGAAAGGGGGCTCAATCCCTCAGCAAGTGCGACTGTCTACTTCAGAAGACATCTGCAAGTCAAGACAAGCTTTCCCAAAGCTTGTCTGTTTTGATAAATAAGGAGGGAAGAGTCTATCTTTGTAACTTGACAACTCACTTTTTCCAGAACAAGATGATGTACGGTGCAGGCACGCTTATCTGAACGGCTAAGGGAATATCTTAAGTACGCCACAAATCAGAAGTCCAGGCCACCCAAAATCCCGTCACCTTCAATTGATGTTGACAAGAAGCAAGTCAGGAGAAAAACAGGGGTGAAGATTAAAAGATGTCAGAGGGTTTTTTCCTCACACAATATTTTTGCAGCACCAGAATATCTGATCTATAAGTCATTCACCAGATTAAAAAAAAACAACTCCATCCATTAACATTTACTATATAAACTCCATTCTTTGACACTTTTTAATTTTTTTTATTGCAAACACTTATACACATTGAGAAAAACATGCACAACACTTACAAATAACATTGGAACTTCACATTCCTTCTCCCAGCAGATGTCTATCGATCAGTGGTGAGTTTCAAAAAATTTTAGAGCCTCTTCTGTAGGTGTGACCTGCTTTGTGGGAGTGTCTTCCCAGCCATGTGACTGGGTGGGAGTGACTTGCCGGCCATGCGACTGAGTGGGAGTGGCTTGGCAGCCATGTGACTGGGTGGGCATGGCCAACTTGTAAAATGTGGTGGAACTCACTTAACAACGCTCTTGCTTAGCCACCAAAATGTTGGCTCAGGAACTCTGGCATTTGAAGCATGCAAGTCTTTTTTATATTGAAAAAGTTTTATTGGTTTTTACAATTTTCCAAAGGGGTAGGGGATACAGAAACATTTTAAGAACTTTCGTGTCGGGATCATTGGCCCTTCCAGGGCTTCATAATAAAATATTGAAAAAACATTTCTCCAAAAATACTACAAGGTGAAAATAAGTACATGTTTCCTAAATTCTCAATTCTATGCTAGCAGTCGTGTGCAAACATCCAGATATAAAGGTTATACAATATTAATAATTAAAAAAAAAGCAAAGTTATTTTTTCGATCTAAGTCTCTTGGCAATTGTATCTTCTTTTTCTTCTCCTTGGCCCCCAGCGGGCGGGGCCGTGGCCCCCCCTGCCCCCCCCTGAATCGTCCCCCAGGACAGAGGAATGTTTTTTAAGAAAGGCTTCCGCCTCAACAACTGTTTTAATCCTTACTCTTCCTTCATCCCAGAACACCAACATCCCTTCCGGCATCGCCCACTTAAACCAAATCCCGTGGTCAAATAATTTTTTGGATAAGAAGGAATACCTCCTTCTCATCTCTCTAATCTTTTTTGGGATCTGCTTCAGGATGGTGACTTCCTTTTGTTGGTAAATTAACGGGCCTTCAAAATTCCCTCTCTGGTTGACCTTCTAACAAATTTAATATGTATCTCTCTGGGTACTTCATTTATCCTGGCATATGTCGAATTTATTCTGTAGACTAGGTCAATGTCCCCCCTGATCTCATCTTTAGGTTTATGTAAATAGTCTGCTAAAATTGTACTCATGAGTTCAGGAAGACATTCACCAGATTCTTCAGAAATATTCTGAAATCTTAAAAAATATGACATCCTTTCAAAATTCATCCTAGACATATGACCAGACAAATCTGCAATTTCAGTGTTGACATTTTTAAGTTCTCCCTTTGCCCCAACCAGCCCCCCTTCCAGCTCCTCAGTCTTCTGTGTGTTCTCCAGCACTTGCTTCCGTGTTTCCAGAAGATCCTTCTTGAAGCTATTATCTTCTCTCAAAACTTTAATTTCCTGCACCAGAGCTTGTAACACTGATTCCATAGATGACATTCTTTGTTCCAATCCTGCCAATTCTGATTTTGATGCCATGGTAAGCTGTTAAAGTCAGTGCCACTAAGATGGCATTTTTTGGGTGGGGCCGTTGAAGCAGATCAGGAGAAGAACAGTTCAAATGAAAGTTGTAAAAAGTTCAAGACCCACAAGAGAAACACTTTTCACAGTCAATAATTATAGCAGAGAAGGCACTCCAGGGAAGGAATCAATTAATCCAGAAATTTCTTCATTAGTGGAGAGAGAGAGTCCAAATCACAAAGAGATGTTGGTAATTTTCCAAAAATAAAAATAATCATTCAGGAACCAAGGGAGCCATCCTCCACCGCCCAGTCTGAGAGCCAGCAGGAGAAAGTAACAAAAGAAAAATTGTTTCAAGCCAGCCGGACTTAGATACATTGTAAAGAAACAAGCCGCAAATCACTTTCACTTAGTTCAAAGCAGTCCGGATGCAAAATATCCGCTTCCTCGCAATGAGGAGCCATTTCTAAACGCCGCTTTAAATCCAAGGGGGGGGTTTAACAAACAAACACCCCTCCTCTACGTTCTTTCAGTCCAGGCTGCCAGCACAAATAATGTTAAAAATCACTCACTCTTCACCTCACTGCCAAAGCCCCGGGGAGCCTTCTGACCCGAACACTCAGCTCTTTTCAAATTCGTCGTTCGTTGCCGTCCTCCATTGGCGAAGGGAAACCCCCCCGCAGCATGTCTCCTCTCGCCTAGGCCGAAGACAAGGGCCGTTTTCCCGCTGCCACTGGGATAAACAAACCCAAGCAAGCCAGCCCTATGGAAGGCCCCCAAAAAAGGGGGTGCCTCGCACCCGTTGGGGGGCGGAAAAAAGAACAAAGCGGCGGACGAGCCCAGGACTCGTCCGTCGCCGCTGGAAGGCAGAACCGGAAGCCCATGCAAGTCTTAAAGCTGTCAAGTGACAAGACCCTTGCACCCCTAAGCCTTTAGGGGGAAAAAACCCCAGGGGTGTTCAAATTAAAACAGCTTTAAGACTTGTGGACTTCAACTCCAGAATTCCTCCTCTCGCTCTTCCTCTTGATGATGGGTGGACAGGTGTGGGGAGGGAGCTGGAACCAGTTCTAAACGGCCCTGTAGATTTGTGGAACCTCTTCTATAGAAGAGACTAGAACTGGCAGGAACCCCACCCCTGCTATCGGTGCAACTTTACAAACATTTCCCCCCTCTCAATCCATCTCTATACAATTTTACACTTATAATCCTATTATGTTCTCCTGCTAATATATAACTTTTTTCTACTTCTGTCAATCCTACTTTTCCTACATTCTGATCACTAATTCCTACTTCTTCTATAATACAAACTATCTTTTCCAGATTCTTATTCCCTATTTCTACCATCTAACCATTTATACCATTTTCCCCAAATTAAATAGTATACTGTTTCCTCCTTTCCTTGAATTTCCTTGGTCAATTTATCCATCACTGCACATTCTAAGATCTTCCATATTATCTTGTCCTCATTCGGTATTGTGTTGTTCTTCCATTTCTGTGCCTATACTATTCTGCTATTCTTCCTTGTTCTGCTGACCTAATCCGACACCACAGTATCTCCAGTCAGCAAAGTCAGTCAGCTAACAGGGCTCCTGGCTTCCCCTTATTGCTGAGTTAACTACAGCAGTCAATTACATTCAACTGTAACATTTAAAGTAACAGAGACCATTTGTAATCATGGCTTATACCAGTGTTTTTCAACCACTGTGCCGTGGCACACTAGTGTGCCGTGAGATATTGTCTGGTGTGCCGTGGGAAAAATTCCAATTCCAATATCAGCTTTGTGTTCAGCCAAAAAGGCCCAGGTTTCGCACTAAGTAAACAGAAATATGAACAATTATAAAATACTTTATTATTTCATAATAAAGTAATTATAAAATAATTTCTTTGTGTTTATTTGATTCCTATTCAAGAGAATTACTTTATATATAGTCAATATAGGCACAGAGTTAATTTTTTTTAACATTTTCTAATGGTGGTGGTGTGCCTCGTGATTTTTTTCATGAAAAAAGTGTGCACAAAAAAGGTTGAAAAACACTGGCTTATACAGTATATATATTGCCAACCCAACACTAGGATTACAGGTAGAGGAAAAAGGATGCCATGCTAGGAGGAGACTCTATGGTGGGGGAAACCGGACTTTTGGTTGTCTCCAGAATTGAATAGGGGACTTCCGTTTAGGACCTTTGCGGCTCTTTGAGTATTTAAGGTTGCTG
The DNA here is from genome assembly GCA_039707465.1 of Rhabdophis nuchalis. Lineage (NCBI taxonomy): Eukaryota > Metazoa > Chordata > Lepidosauria > Squamata > Natricidae > Rhabdophis > Rhabdophis nuchalis. Next base: position 10,762,580 of record CM077648.1, on the reverse strand, counting down.
ACCCCTGCACTGGACATATAGTGAAGAACAAACAGGAAACTGGGTGGGATTTGGTGGCACAGTGGTTTGAACGTAGTATTGCAGGCCAACTCTGCCGACAGTCTGGAGTTCGATCCTGACGGGGCTCAAGGTTGACTCAGCCTTCCATCCTTCCAAGGTCAGTAAAATGTGGACCCAGATTGTTGGGGGACAATATGCTGACATTGTAAACTGCTCAGAGAAGGCTGTAACTCTGTGACTAGTTCATCTCAGGCTTATTCCCAAATTTAAGCCTATCCAACTTGCACATTTGCGAACAGAATATAAAAACCAACACTTTACACTCAAAGGCTGACTTCCTATACTTGCCTGCCTCCCCACAGGTTGAATGACACCCCGAATGATAACAGGAAGAAGTTCATTCATTGGGGTTTTTTTTCTCATTTACTAATTTTGAACTATTTCAGAAGCATCTGTTTAATTAGCTGATTTAGATGGTTTAGATGGTTAATTTAGATGGTTTTTAATTTTCCTGTACACCGCCCCGAGTCCCTTTGGGGAGAGGGGGCGGTTTATAAATGTAATAAATTAAATTATTAAATTATAACTTCACCTTTGAAAGACTGTTTGCCAGGCCTTTGCTGAAGGGGAATGAGAGGAATTCCCATTTGTTTAATGAAGGGGGTTTTGTCAGGACCAGGAATGCTTTATGGGGAAGCCTAAGTCAGAACAACATGGGGGGTGGGGGTGGACTGAACCGGATGAATGAAGCCAAGGGGTTTCAAATTCAGCCCAATTTGGGAAAGCTACGCCTGGATATGGCCTGAATGTAACAAAACTCAGTCTTGGGCGTCTAATAAGGTACAGATAGTCTTCAACGTCTGACCACAACTGAGCCCCAAATTTCTGTTGCTAAGCGAGACAGTGATTAAGTGAGTTTTGCTCCATTTTACGACCTTTCTCGCCACAGTTTTAAAGTGAACCACTGCAGCTGTTAAGTTAGCCACGAAACTGGTTAGTCCCATTGACTTTGCTTGTTAGGAGGTCACAAAAGAGGATCACATGACCCCGGGACACTGCCACCGTCATAAGCATGAGTCAAGTTGCCAAATGTCTGGATTTTGATCACACGACCTTGGGGATGCTTCAACGGTCGTACGTGTGATTCAGTGCCGTTGTAATTGTGAATGGTACTAAACCAGGGGTCTGCAAAGTTGGCTCTTTTAAGACTGGTGGACTTCAACTCCCAGAATCCCCCAGCCAGCAAAGCTGGCTGGGGAATTCTAGGAGTTGAAGTCCACCAGTCTTAAAAGAGCCAACTTTGCAGACCCCTGTACTAAACGAACAGTTGTAAGTCAAGGACGACCTCAGTGTCTATTCTCCCATAATGCCTCAAACCCCAAATGGCAATAGACGTTCTTGAACTTCAATGGAAATGTCAATCAAAGACATAAAATGGACTTCATAACCTACAGCAAGAGTTTTTTTTAAATGACCCTCAGAGTCATTCTTGTGATATGGGCAGCTACACAATATATGTAAATAAATCATTGTTTTTCAACTTTGGCTACTTTAAGACCTGTGGACTTCAATCCCCAGAAGTCCCTATCTCATGAAGTGGACTTTATGGCTGGCTAGGGAATTCTGGGAATTGAAGTCCCCACCTCATAAAGTGGACTTTATTGGCTGGCTGGGGAATTCTGGGAGTTGAAGTTCCTCCCTCATAAAGTGGACTTTATTGGCTGGCTGGGGAATTCTGGGAGTTGAAGTCCCCACATTTTAAAGTGGCCAAGGTTGAAAAAACATTGAAATAAATAAATACATCAGTTATTGAAATCTGACTTAATAGCGCCGCTGCCATGATGCTTCGTCTCCTAGGCTAGGCAAGAAATGCAGCCTGGCTAATAGGATCACAATATGTGAAATGCCAGGATATTTCTGTGATTTACAATATGCCTAATGAGCAAATCCGATGAAGAGGTTTGTTGTCTACCATAAAACCAGATGGATGTAAGCAGTGATTAGAAGCAATTAACTCCATGCTGCACTAAATAACTTTCCATCATTAAAGCCGCTCCCCACCGCCACCAACACCCTGTTATGCTCACAAATGGAGCACCCTGGATGGTTTTTCAGGATCTGTTTTCTGTTTGACGCGCTGCTGGTTGGTTTTGTTTATTTGTCTGTTTATTTAAATCAGAGGTCTCATTCTTGCGGCCCGCGGGCCAATTGCGGCCCGCAGGATGGTATCTTGCGGCCCCCACCGTGATATGGAAGTATAATATTAGTGATATGAAAGTATAATATCCAATATAATGGAATCTCTTATGCAGCCCAGCCTCACCCAGACTCTGCCTCCAGCGGCCCCCAGGTAAATTGAGTTTGAGACCCCTGATTTAAATGAAACCCCATCTCTCTCGGACCTCAACCACTAGATCAGGGCAGTGGTGGGTTCATACTGGTTCGTACTGGTTTGACCGAACCAGTAGTGCTTTGGCAGCCTGGGTTGCTAGAACTGGCAGTGACGCAGGCCTGCCATGCCCCCGAACCAGTTCCCTGGTCAGCACCATTGGTGGCGCCATCTTGTTTTTCAGTTGCCCACAGCACGCGCATGAGTGAATCAGCAGTAGTGCCGGTCGGAACCCACTGAATGATCAGGGGTGTCAAACTCAAGGCCCAGGGGCTGGATCAGTTGGGACTCGGGAGGCACAGAATAGATGGTGGTGGAGCTGGTCACATGTGATATTTACTGGTTCTCTGAACTACTCAAAATTTCCGCTCTCAGCTCTCCAGAACTGGTCAGAACCTGCTGAATACCACCTCTGGGTTAATCCTATTCAGACTTTTGTGTTTTCTTGTCCTAAGTGTTAATCCTGTCAGGGGGGCAGGAAGAGGAAGTTTTGGTTTACCGTGGACTGTTTATGTTTAGTCTGATTCCCCTTATCTTAATGGCTCTACTTAAGTGTTTCTTTTGCTAGCTGTTCTGAGTTTTCCTTTCAGCTGATGCTTCTTGGTTTTCTTAAAGGTAGTGGGCTGGCTTAAGTCACTTGGCACTGTTTTCTGAGGTTTCTGGTGCTGTGAGGTTTCTGACACTGTCCTTTTGGGGTATACTTCCCACAATGCTTTAAGAGGGATTCAGACAGGAAGAGGTTCAAAGAAGAGCAACAGGCATTGGTGGGATTCAGCTGGTTCGCACAGGTTCGATAGAACCATAGCTAACTTTTTGTGCAGGGTGTTTTCAAGAGAAGAGATGAAAGGGAAGGGAACTAGAATAGAATAGAATAGAATAGAATAGAATAGAATAGAATACTGTGTTTCCCCAAAAATAAGACGGTCTCATTTTCTCTTGACACCCGAAATAAGCACTTGGCCTTATTTTCAGGGACGTCTTATTATTTTTGAGGTGCAGGAGGCAGCGAGCATGGTCACCTCATGGCTACTGCTATGCTGCAATATTTCCAGGGAGGGCTTATTTTAGCGCATGTGCTCAAAAGCCCAATTGGATTTATTATCCAGGGAGGTCTTATTTTCAAGGAAATGGGGTGGAATGGGATGGGATGGGATGGGATGGGATGGGATAGAGTAGAATAGAATAGAATAGAATAGAATAGAATAGAATAGAATAGAATAGAATAGAATCAGGGTAGGGTAGGGTAGGGTAGGGTAGGGAGGGAAGGGTAGGGTAGGGTAGAGTAGAATAGAGTAGAGTAGAGTAAAATAGAGTAGAGTAGAGTAGAGTAGAGTAGAGTAGAGTAGAGTAGAGTAGAGTAGAGTAGAGTAGAAACATTGGGCAAAGCTTGGAAGATATTCCTATAGCAGAATTGACGTCTTGGCAGAGAGACACCAGGGGTGGGATGGGGGATTTGGACCCCAGTGGCTTGAGGGGAGCCTTTTTGAGGAGTTGTTATCTTTGTCTCCCTTTTCTCTACAAAGTGAGCCATTCAGCCATCACAGCTTCTGGATGTTCCTTGCTGCTTTCTGGGTAGCATAGAGGGACACTTTGCCAGCTGTCTGATTCCTTTGCCTTCTGCTGTCATTATCCAAAGGCCCCACCCCACCTTCTGGCCCTGCAGCTTGCAAGGGAGGGGAGGGGGGAGAAGAGGGAGAGTCGATCATGCTTACACACCCATCACACTGCAGGGAATAGCCTGGATTTAGTTACACGGCTGCATGATGGTTGCATCCTATTTGTCTTGCCCTCATTCACATTGATCTCTAAGTATCTTCTTCTCTGCCCTCTTCCTTCCTTCCTTCCGTCCTTCCTTCCCTCCTCTCTCTCTCCCTTCCGCTCTCCTTCACTCCCTCCATCTTTCTTTTCTCACACACCCTTTCGCGCCCTTCCTTCCTCCTTCCTTCCTTCCCTCCTTTACTTCCTCTCTTTCCTTCCTTCACTTCCTCCCTCCCTTCCTTCCTCCCTTTCCTTTCTCCCTCCCTCCTTCACTGCCCTCCCTCCCTCTCACTCCTTCCTTCCTTCCCTCCCTCCCCATCCTCCCTCCCCCTTCCTTTCTCACTCCCTCCTTTACCACTCTTTCTTCCTTTTTTACTCCTTCCTTCCACGTTGTTGGATGGGGAGGAGAACGGATTGGGATAAATCAGAGCATCAGGCCTGTGAAAAAACCCAAGAGTTTAATTTGGGTCTTTCTTTTCCAGGAAAAACAATGTGGATATTTACAGGTGCGAATCTGGCAGCCCGTAGGACATTAGGCTCATGGTTTATCCCTTTTGTAATCCCCGATATGTCCCCATTATGGCAGAACCAGGTGATGGAGCATTGATGAGCTGCCAGCAGAGCCCGCCAATGTATCTTTTTATTATTATTACTAGCCTTCCTGCCCACGTTGCTGTGGCCCAGTCAGGAGGGATACAACTCTCATCAACTCGAGGGTGGTTTCTCCCTTTCTCTCTATCCCTCTACCTACCTACCTACCTAACTACTGTATTTCACCCCCCCCTCTCTCTCTCTCTCTACCTACCTACCTACTGTATTTCTCCCTCCCTCTCTCTATCCCTCTACCTACCTACCTACTGTATTTCTCCCTCCCTCTCTCTATCCCTCTACCTACCTACCTACCTACTGTATTTCTCCCTCTCTCTCTATCCCTCTACCTACCTACCTACTGTATTTCTCCCCCTCTCTCTCTATCCCTCTACCTACCTACCTACCTACCTACCTACCTACCTACCTACCTACCGTATTTCTCCCTCTCTCTCTATCCCTCTACCTACCTACCTACCTACTGTATTTCTCCCTCTCTCTCTATCCCTCTACCTACCTACCTACTGTATTTCTCCCCCCCCCTCTCTATCCCTCTACCTACCTACCTACCTACCTACCTACCTACCTACCTACCTACCTACTGTATTTCTCCCTCTCTCTCTATCCCTCTACCTACCTACCTACCTACTGTATTTCTCCCTCTCTCTCTATCCCTCTACCTACCTACCTACTGTATTTCTCCCCCCACTCTCTCTATCCCTCTACCTAGCTACTTACCTACTTTATTTCTCCCTCTCTCTCTCTATCCCTCTACCTACCTACCTACTGTATTTCTCCCTCTCTCTCTCTATCCCTCTACCTACCTACCTACCTACCTACCTACCTACCTACTGTATTTCTCCCTCTCTCTCTCTATCCCTCTACCTACCTACCTACTGTATTTCTCCCCCCCTCTCTCTATCCCTCTACCTACCTACCTACCTACCTACCTACCTACCTACCTACCTACTGTATTTCTCCCTCTCTCTCTATCCCTCTACCTACCTACTGTATTTCTCCCTCTCTCTCTATCCCTCTACCTACCTACCTACTGTATTTCTCCCCCCACTCTCTCTATCCCTCTACCTAGCTACTTACCTACTTTATTTCTCCCCCTCTCTCTCTATCCCTCTACCTACCTACCTACCTACTGTATTTCTCCCTCTCTCTCTCTATCCCTCTACCTACCTACCTACCTACCTACCTACCTACCTACTGTCTTTCTCCCTCCCTCTCTCTATCCCTCTACCTACCTACCTACCTACTGTATTTCTCCCTCTCTCTCTCTATCCCTCTACCTACCTACCTACCTACTGTATTTCTCCCTCCCTCTCTCTATCCCTCTACCTACCTACCTACCTACCTACCTACCTACCTACTGTATTTCTCCCTCTATCCCTCTCTCCCTCTCCCTACCTACCTACCTACCTACTGTATTTCTCCCTCTCTCTCTATCCCTCTACCTACCTACCTACCTACCTACCTACCTACCTACCTACTGTATTTCTCCCTCCCTCTCTCTATCCCTCTACCTACCTACCTACCTACCTACTGTATTTCTCCCTCCCTCTCTCTATCCCTCTACCTACCTACCTACCTATTGTATTTCTCTCTCTCTCTCTATCCCTCTACCTACTTACCTACCTACTGTATGTCTCCCTCCATCTCTCTATCCCTCTACCTATCTACCTACCTACTGTATTTCTCCCTCTCTCTCTCTCTCTCCCTCTACCTACTTACCTATCTACTGTATGTCTCCCTCTCTCTCTCTATCCCTCTACCTATCTACCTACTGTATCTCCCTCCCTCTCTCTATCCCTATAGCTGCCTACCTACCTACCTACTGTATTTCTCTCTCTCCCTCTACCTACCTACCTACCTACCAACCTACCTACCTACCTACCTACCTACTGGATTTCTCCCTCCCTCTCTCTATCCCTATAGTTGCCTACCTACCTACATATGGACAGAGTATTTTATGTCATAAAGAATGACATAATATCTGTGGCCCACTGCTCTCTCTGTATCCATCTACCTATCTTTTTTACATTTCAGTTGCGTGTACCTGGAACAGGTGTGACATCTACACAATCTATATATATATCATTGGTGTCGTACCTGAATGGAACGTTGAGTGAAAATTTGGAAGCAATCGGTGCAGGAGTTTCGGAGCTTAGCGGTTTTGAACAAACTCTTGTTACATTTTTATTTATATAGAAGATTGGGGATGTTTTTTAAAGGATCGCACCTTAAAACTAGCCTGCGGGGGCAAAATTGAGCAAAAACTGGCCTGTTTTTCACTCATTTCTACCCTCCTCAGCCGCCAGGAGCACTTGGCAAGGCTCCTAAAGGCTATGCATGGCCTTCATTTTGGTAAAGGGGACATGGCTTCAGGAGGCAAAAAAAGCTGTATTCAGTGTATAAGACGCACCCAGATTTTCAGCCTCTTTTTTCAGGGAAAAAGGTGCGTCTTGTACTCCGAAAAATACGGTACTCCAAAACCTGCTGAATTTCACCCCAGGATCAGGGGCATCAAACTCGATTTCATTGAGGGCTGCATGAGGGTTGTATTTGACCTTGAGAGGGACATGGCCAGCTCTATGTCCCTTGTGTCAGGGACGCCTGTGATGGCCTGAGCCCTGCGTAATGGTCGTTAACTAAGCAAAACTATCCTAAGTCACTTTTGTTCAGCATTGTCGTAACTTCGAACATTCGCTAAACAAATTGCCGTAAGTCGAGAACAGAGTTGTTAATACAATACAATAGCAGAGTTGGAAGAGACCTTGGAGATCATCTAGTCCAACGAGGCAGGAAACCCTATACCATTTCAGACAAATGGCTATCCAACATCTTCTTAAAGACTTCCAGTGTTGGGGCTTTCACAACTTCTGGAGGCAATTTTTGTTCCACTGATTAATTGTTCTGACTGTCAGAAAATTTCTCCTCAGTTCTAAGTTGCTTCTCTCCTTGATTAGTTTCCATCCATTGCGAAAATAGGGCCATAGGAAGTGAGTATGGAAGTGAAAGAAGGTCAGAGTTGCCTGCCACGATGAGCTCTGATTATTTTACCCTGTTGTAACCAATGCAAATTTTTGTAGCACCGGGATGGAAATGAAGCCAATTGTGGATTTTCATTTAGACCAGGGCCTCCAACCTTTGCAACTTTAAGTCTGAAGGACTTCAGCTCCCAGACTTCTCCAGTCAGCTGGCTGGAGAATTCTGGGAGCTGAAGTCCTTCAGACTTAAAGTTGCAAAGTTTGGAGACCCCTGATTTAGACACCCTCATTAGAAACGGGGAAGATAACGATGGCTTTGGAATAATTGGCAATGTTGACTGTGCAAGGACTTCAGAATTCCACTCACCATCCGAAATTAGAAAATTTCAAGGGGAAAAAGACTTCATTGAAATAGTTCTGTTGGGCTGCCGCTAATTATGCTTCAACCCGTCTGATTCCTTGTCTTTATGTGCCGAAGAATCTTCTGTATTTTATAAATGTTTGATTCTAAAAAGTCAGCTTTGAAGGAGAGTCCCAGTCAAGAAGAAAGAAGCGATTATTGTAATGAGATCCATTATCACTGAGAAGAGTCTAGAAGGGAAATTATCAATGGCTACCCGAACGTCCACCGATCGCTTCCAGGTCATCAACTTTTCAGCATGGAATTACCATATTTTTCGGAGTATAAGACGCACTTCCCTCCCCCTAAAAGTGGGTGAAAATTGTGGTGTGTCTTATACACCGAATGTTGCCAAAGCCTCGCCCATCCGCCAGCCCCATCCTTCGGCCATTTTCTGCCACCCTGTGTTGCATTTTGAGGCTCCGTATGCCAGTGGTGGGTTCCGGAGCCTGGTGCAACCGGTATGGTGCAACGGGCCCCAACATCCTCCATATGAATGTGTACAGCGCACACACACATGTGCAGTGTGCACATGCATCCTACCCTCCAATGACACCTCCGCTAGCCTTCACGACGCTCCAGCTGCTCAGTGGACCATCCCGCAGGCACCGTATACGCCATGCCCATGCGCAGAAGTGCAGAAGAGTTCAAAGACAGGAAAGGACGGCAGGAGGGTGTTCATTTCTCCCTCCCTCTCTCTATCCCTCTAGCTGCCTACCTACCTACTGCATTTCTCCCTCCCTCTCCCTCTCTATCCCTATAGCTGCCTGCCTGCCTACCTACCTACCTACTGCATTTCTCCCTCCCTCTCTCTATCCTTATAGCTGCCTGACTACCTACCTACCTACCTACCTACTGCATTTCTCCCTCCTTCTCTCTATCCCTCTACCTACCTACCTACCTACCTACCTACCTACTGCATTTCTCCCTCCCTCTCTCTATCCCTATAGCTGCCTACCTACCTACCTTATGGTATAAGGTTCCTGCCCACACAGGGGGTTGGACTAGAAGACCTACAAGGTCCCTTCCAACTCTGCTATTGTATTATTGTATTATTACCTACCTAATTTCTCCTTGAATCTTATGCACAGAGTATTTTATGTCATAAAGGATGACATAATACTTGTGGCCCACTGCTCTCTCTCTATCCATCTACCTACTTTTTTTACATTTCTGTTGTGTGTACCTGGCACAGGGGTGACATCTACACAATCTATATATATATCTATATATATATATATCATTGGTGCCGTACTTGAAAGGAACGTTGTGTGAAAATTTGGAAGCGATCCGTGTAGTACTTTCGGAGATTAGCGGTTTTGAACAAACTCTTGTTACATTTTTATTTATATGGAAGATATTTCGTTTCAAATGAAGAAATAACAGTGATAATCAAACAAATGAAATATAATAACAATAATCTATATAAATATATTTGACTGATAATATGTGACTTGTGGAAGTGGAAGCGATGACTAGGGAAAGGATGCACAAACATCTTGTAACCAATCGACGCACTGTATGTCATGGAAAATGCTTTTATAAGGTTACATGTCTTGTCTGTCTACTTGTTCAAAAATAAAAACTTAAAAAAAAAAAAAATTCTGTTCCAAGCATTCCCAATGCAAAAAACCCCAGACTTTTCTAGATTTAAAAAGAAGGAGAAGGATGGAGGCAGATAAATATCATCGCTGTTATTCCTTATTTTCCTATTTTTGGGGGGGGGGGGGTTGCCACCACTCTTTATTGCCATCTGTTTCTTTCTGGCTACTAACTGCAGACAAGCTTCTGGAAGAGCACAAATATAACGTTTGCATCTGCTATCCAGAGCGGGCTACGGCCAGCGTTCGCCATGAAAGCATCCTCTCAGTGCCAAACGACAACAGGACGCTTCCATTTCTGTACATTAAAGTGGAGGCAGCCTTAGGTTAACGAAGGGAGGTGAACTTTATATTATCTCCCCCGCATCATTTTGCCGACTTCGGACGCCGGCAATAGTCTTTCCCTTTTGGTTTTGCAACAGGAAAAAAGAACAAGCAATATACCACCACCGAGGCAGCCTGTAAAAACACCCTGACACCGAATCAAAGTCTTCATCGCCCTGCAAAGCAATAACATCGCCACAGGCCTCTGTTAGATGGGACTTTCATGTATCCGAGTCGAGCTGGGCGCCTGGTGACTTCATAGATGCAGTTCCTGAGTTCTTGGCAACGGTTCAGAAGTGGCTTTTTATTACCTACTTCAGAGAGAGAGGAAGTGAGTGAGAGAGGGAGGAAGGGGGGAGAGAAAAAGAGGGAGGGAGAGAGAGAAAGTGGGAGAGGAGGGAGGGAGAAGGGAAGGTGATAGAGAGAGAAAGGGGAAAGAGGAAGAAGAGAAATGGAGGGAGGGAGAGAAAGAGGGAGAAGGAGAGAGAAAGAGGAAGGGAGAGAGGAAGAAAGAGAAGGAGAGGGAGAGAAAAGAGGAGGGGAGGAGAGAAAGAAAGAAAGGGAGAGGAGACAAGGAGAGAGAGGGAGGGAGAAAGAGAGAGGGAGAGAAAAGGCGATGTAGAGGGAGAGAGAAAGAAAGAAATTTAGAGAGAGGGAGAGAAAAAGAAAGAGGGAGGGAGAAAAAGAGAAAGGGAGAGAAGGAGAGAAAGGGGAGGAGAGGGAGAGTGATAGAGAAAGGGAGAAAGGGAGAAAGGGAGGGAGAAGAAAAGAAAGAAAGAAAGAAAGAAAGAGAAAGAGGGAGAGAGAAAGGAAGGGAGAGAGGGGAAGGAAAGGAAGAAATTTAGAGAGAGGGGGGAAAGAGAGGGGAAGGAAAGGAAGAAATTTAGAGAGAGGGGGGGAAAGAGAGGGAGAGAAGGAGGAGAAATTTAGAGAGAGGGAGAGAGAAAGGGAGAAAGAGGGAGGGAAAGGGAGGATGATAGAGAGAAAGGGAGAAAGAGGGAGGGGTTGAGAAATGGAGGAAGAGGGGGAGAAAGTGAAATGGGGAGAGTGGGAGAAGGAAAGAAAGAAAAAGGAGAGTGAGAAAGAAAGAAAGGAAGGGAGAGAGGGGAGGGAAAGAAAGAAATTTAGAGAGACACACACAGGGAATTAGAGAGGGAGATAAGAAGAAGTTTAGAGAGAGGGAGAGAGAAAGAGGGAAGGAAAGGGATGGTGATAGAGAGAGAAAGGGGGAAAGAGGGAGGGATAGAGAAATGGAGTGAGAGGGGGAAGGGAAATGGAGAGAGGGAGAGAGAAAGAAAGAAAGAAAGGGAAAGAAAGAATTTTGGAGAGAGAGAGAGAAAGAAAGAAAGAGGGAGAAAGAGAAGAAGAGAAGGAAGGAGCAGGAGAGGAAAACAACTGGCAATGTCTCCTCCAACTATTAACCAGGGGGCCCTGCTTACTTTTCCAAGATCAGTGAAGATCGGCTAGGAGCTACCTCATTGAGTAGCTTCTCTCTGCAACAAAGGCAGGAATATATCTTGAGAAGACAAGCTTTCAACAATCCAGCCAAGTGACAATGCTACTAAGGGGGTAAAACAAAGCAAAAATAAGAGTCTTTGGAAAAAAGCCTTGGCAGGCATGCCACATCTTTGGGTACCGCAGCTTCAAAGTCCTCTTCAGTTGACAAGGACGCCATTCCCGCCTCCTTCCCAATGCCCTGTCATGGCTTTCGTTCTCGCTCCCAGGGGATGCAGCTTCACCAAAATGCTAAAAGGAAGATAAAAAAAAGATCAGGGAGACATCATTCTCCCCAAACAAAGAAGAGGGAGTCAAGCTATTCTCCAAAGCACCTGAGGGCAGGACACGAAGCAATGGGTGGAAGCTAATCAAGGAGAGAAGCAACTTAGAACTGAGGAGAAATTTCCTGTCAGTGAGAACAATTCATCAGTGGAACAGGAGTTGCCTCCAGAAGTTGTAAATGCTCCAACACTGGAAGTCTTTAAGAAGATGTTGGATAGCCATTTGTCTGGAACGGTATAGGGTTTCCTGCCTAGGCAGGGGGTTGGACTAGAAGACCTCCAAGGTCCCTTCCAACTCTGCTATTATATTGTATTGTATTAAATGGAGCCATTTCTTGCAAAAGCTGCAGGGCAGGGCTATTAAACGAGGAACTCCATTGCGCAGGCGACACAATGGGCCGCGAGATGACGCCAGTTGCGTTTTCCGTGTATCACAGATTAACCGAGTTGGAAGGGACCTTGCAGGTCATCTAGTCCAACCCCCTGCCTGAGCAGGAGACCCTACATCTGCCTCTACCTAGGATTGAACTCACAACCTTTTGATTGGGAGGCGAGAGCTCCACCTCCAGGCCACAGTAGTACAACTCCTGCTGGGCGGACCAAACAACAGAAAGCAACACGGTTTTGGGGATGCTTATTCCTCTCCCTTTAAGAGGAAAGAAGAAACTTTTCGAAGAGGAGTGATAAATACCATCCACATAAAATGGAGCTTGTTCAGAAGCTGAAATACACCAAGTAAAGATGAAGAGTGGGAAGTAGAGGAGAGAGGGAAGGGAAGAAGAGAGGGATAGGAGAGAGGGCAAGGGGGGGAAGAGGAGGAGAGAAAGGAGGAGTGGAAAGGGGAGAGAGGAGAAGGAGAGAGGAAGGGGAAGTAGAGGAGAGAGGGAAGGGAGGAAGAGAGGAATAGAAGAGAGGGGGAAGAGGAGGAGAGAAAGGAGGAGTGGAAAGGGGAGAGAGGAGAAGGAGAGAGGAAGGGGAAGTAGAGGAGAGAGGGAAGGGAGGAAGAGAGGAATAGGAGAGAGGGGGAAGTGGAGGAGAGAAAGGAGGAGTGGAAAGGGGAGAGAGGAGAAGGAGAGAGGAAGGGGAAGTAGAAGAGAGAGGGAAGGGAAGAAGAGAGGAATAGGAGAGAGGGGGAAGAGGAGGAGAGAAAGGAGGAGTGGAAAGGGGAGAGAGGAGAAGGAGAGAGGAAGGGGAAGTAGAGGAGATAGGCAATGGAGGAAGAGAGGAATAGAAGAGAGGGGGAAGAGGAGGAGAGAAAGGAGGAGTGGAAAGGGGAGAGAGGAGAAGGAGAGAGGAAGGGGAAGTAGAGGAGAGAGGGAAGGGAGGAAGAGAGGAATAGGAGAGAGGGGGAAGTGGAGGAGAGAAAGGAGGAGTGGAAAGGGGAGAGAGGAGAAGGAGAGAGGAAGGGGAAGTAGAAGAGAGAGGGAAGGGAAGAAGAGAGGAATAGGAGAGAGGGGGAAGAGGAGGAGAGAAAGGAGGAGTGGAAAGGGGAGAGAGGAGAAGGAGAGAGGAAGGGGAAGTAGAGGAGAGAGGGACTGGAGGAAGAGAGGGATAGGAGAGAGGGGGGAAGAGGAGGAGAGAAAGGAGGAGTGGAAAGGGGAGACAGGAGAAGGAGAGAGGAAGGGGAAGTAGAGAAGAGAAGGATGACAGAGGTAGGGAAGGAGGAGAGAGGGAGAAGAAAGTGATGGATAAGGTACAAATACGGTGTATGGAGAGCACAAGAGCCAATAATCGTTTTGGGGAGTTGATGGTAAGACGAGCTGATGTAAATATTTAATACTATAAAATAATGATGGTTATGCAACTGTATAAACTTTAAACAAAAGATCATCCTTGACTTTGCTCAGAGGCTGAAATACACCAAGTAAATGAGATGAAGAGTGGGAAGTAGAGAGAGGGAAGGGAAGAGGAAATGGATAGGAGAGAGGGGGGAAGTGGAGGAGAGAAAGGAGGAGTGGAAAGGGGAGAGAGGAGAAGGAGAGAGGAAGGGGAAGTAGAGGAGAGAGGGAAGGGAGGAAGGGAGGGATAGGAGAGGGGGGGAAGAGGAGGAGAGAAAGGAGGAGTGAAAGGAGAGAGAGGAGAAGGAGAGAGGAAGGGGAAGTAGAGAAGAGAAGGATGACAGAGGTAGAAGAAGAAGAGATGGATAGGAGAGAGGGGGGAAGAGGAGGAGAGAAAGGAGGAGTGGAAAGGGGAGAGAGAAGAAGGAGAGAGGAAGGGTAAGTAGAGGAGAGAGGGAAGGGAGGAAGAGAGGTATAGGAGAGAGGAGGGAAGAGGAGAGTAAGGAGGAGTGGAAAGGGGAGAGAGGAGAAGGAGAGAGGAAGGGGAAGTAGAGAAGGGAAGGACGACAGAGGGAAGAAAGGAGGGAGGGAGGAGAAGGAGAGAAGGAGAAGAAAGTGATGGATAAGGTACAAATACGGTGTATGCAGAGCAGAAGAGCCAATAATTGTTTTGGGGAGTTGATGGTAAGATGAATGTAAACATTTAATAATACAATATGATGTTGGCCATATAATAGTATACATGTGGTTCTATGTTATGAAAATGGAAAAACAAAAAACTTTATTAAAAAAAGGAAACTTTTCAAAGGAAGAAAAAAATGGTGACATTTCTGGTCACCACAATACAAAAAAGAAAATGCTGAAAAAACTTTGGAAAGATTGTCAAAAACAGCAACAAAAATCATAAAAGGTTTGGAGGTGAAATCATATGATGGTGAGTCGAGGTGGCGCAGTGGTGAGAATGCGGTACTGCAGGCTCCTTCTGCTGGCTGCCGGCTGCCTACAATTTGGCAGTTCGAATCTCACCAGGCTCAAGGTTGACTCAGCCTTCCCTCCTTCCGAGGTGGGTCAAATGAGGACCCAGATTGCTGGGGGGCAAGAGGCTCACTCTATAAACTGCTTAGTTTATAGACTAATAATATCTATATTATAGCGCAATGGTAGTCAACCTGGTCCCTACCACCCACTGGTGGGCGTTCCAGCTTTCATGGTAGGTGGTAGGGGTTTTGTCCGATACTGAAGCACTTTCCTTTTTAAAATTTAATTGACTTCCCTACTTTATAAATTACCATTACTGTGGAACCGGTGGGCGGTTAGAAAATTTTACTACTAACAGAGATGCAAAAGTGGGCGGTAAGTATAAAAAGATTGACTACCCCTGTTATAGATAATATAACATCTGAAAGCGATATATAAGTCTAAGCGCTAATGCTTTTGCTATGAAGGATTGCAGGGGACTAGCTATGTCTAGTCTAATGAAGAGAAGGACTGGGAGGGGGTGGGATATGATAGCAGTCTTCCAGTATTTAAGGGGCTTTCACAGACAAGAAGATTTAATCTCCAAAATACCTGAGGGCAGGACAAGAAGTAATGGTTGGAAATTTATCAAGGAAAGATCCAATCTGGAACTAAGGAGGAATTTCCTGATGGTGAGAACAATTAACCAGTGGAACAGCTTGCCTCTGGAAGTTATGGGTGCTTCATCACTGGGGGTTTCCAAGAAGAGATTGGATCGTCATTTGTCCAGAATGGTATAAGGTCTTCTGCTTGAGCAGAGTTGGATTAAAAGACTTCCAAGGTCCCTTCCAACTTGCTTTCTGGACTTTCTGGTTTTTCTTTGAAGACGTTTCGCTTCTCATCCAAGAAGCTTCTTCAGCTCTTCCCCGCCATCCAGTCAGAGCTGAAGAAGCTCCTTGGATGAGAAGCAAAACATCTCCAAAGAAAAGCCAGAAAGTCCAGTTGCCTCTTGAAAAAAGCACCTTTGGGGACAACCATGACCTGCATGGCTGAGAAGCTCCATAGACTTCCAACTCTATTATAGTTCCATATAACCACCATGGTGGCACAGTGGTTAGAGTGCAGTACTGCAGGCTATTTCTGCTGATCACTGGCTGCCAGCAGTTTGACAGATTGAATCTCACCAGGCTCAAGGTTGACGCAGCCTTCCATCCTTCCAAGGTGGGTAAAATGAGGACCCAGGTTGTTGGGGACAATTGGTGGCTCTTTAAACCACTTAGAGAGGGCTGTAAAAGCACTGTGAAGCGGTATATAAGTCTAAGGGCTATTGCTATTGCTATCCATTAGCTTCCATCCATTGCTCCTTGTCCTGTCTTCAGGTGCTTTGGAAATAGATTGGTCCCCCTTCTTCTTAAAAGGAGGCTCAGTGGCTAAGACACTGAGCTTGTCGATCTTAAAGATCGGCAGATTGGCCGTTCGAATCCCTAGCGCCACGTAACGGAGTGAGCTCCCGTTACTTCTCCCAGCTTCTGCCAACCTAGCAGTTCAAAAGCACGTAGAAATGCAAGTAGAAAAATAGGGACCACCTTTGGTGGGAAGGTAACAGTGTTCCATGCACCTTCAGCATTTAATCATGCCGGCCACATGAACACGGAGACATCTTCGGACAGCGCTGGCTCTTCGGCTTTGAAACGGAGATGAGCACCTACCCCCTAGAGTAGCACATACTGTCTGTGCAAGGGGAGCCATTGCCTTTTATGTTCTGTAGCACCTTTGACTTCTATATGTTTGTACTGATGAGGTCTTCAGCAGCCAACACAGCGAATTGACACCTCTCTTCATCTTTTGACTCGTGGTCTGCAGGTTCAAATCCACGGAGGGCATATCGCAGGTGAAACGTTTCTGTCGCTCTTCAACAGCAGCCCTTTCCTAATCGTGCCACCTTCCATAGTCCCTCGCCAACCTTCAAGCGTACAGCTAACAAGGGCAGGAAACTCCAGCAATCTACTACATGCATGCATGAGGAACCTCACAGAGAACACCGTGTGTAGAAATAGATGCGGCCCGATTTCTGTAACGAAGCAAGCTGCTTTTTTGAAAGCTTTGAAGGCTCTTGGCATGCGACGTAGAGGTAGCTGCGAATGTAAACAGATGGCGAAAGAACTGGGCATAGTTTGCTGGTTCCTATAAGGGAAGGCAAGGGAGGCTGGCTTCTGAAGCGCCATCCTCCGTTAAGCAACCCCAAGAATATCTCCTTCCCTTCACTATGGTCTTCTTTAAAATGATAAATCAAAATGCCATGGATGGATGTGATTAGAACCTTCTGCCAAATTGGAGAGAGAGAGAGAGAGAGAGAGAGGGAGGGAGGGAGAGAGAGAGAGAGAGAGAGAGAGAGAGAGAAAGAAAGAAAGAAAGAAAGAAAGAAAGAAAGAAAGAAAGAAAGAAAGAAAGAAAGAAAGAAAGAAAGACCAAAATAATTTGGCAGAAGGTTCGAATCACATTCATCCATGGCATCTTCTTCTCCTCCTCTTCCTCCTCCTCCTCTTCCTCCTCCTTCTCCCTGCCTTCTCCTTCTCTTCTTTCTTCTTCTCCTCTTCCTTCTCCCCCCTCCTCCTCTTCGTCTCCTCCCCCTTCTCCTTCTCTTCTTTCTTCTTTTCCTCTTCCTCCTCACCTCCTCCTCCTCATCTCCTCCTCCTCTTCCTCTTCTTCTTCCTTTTCCTGCTCTTTCATCTCCTCCTCCCCCTCCCCCTCCTCCTCCTCCTCTTCTTTCTTCTTCTCCTCTTTCTCCTTCTGTCCTCCTCTTTCTCCTTCTTTTCTTTCTCCTCCTCCTCTTCTCCTCTTCCTCTTCCTGCTCTTTCATCTCCCCCTCCCCCTCCTCCTTCTCTTCTTTCTTCTTCTCCTCTTTCTCCTCCCATCCTCCTCCTTCTCCTTCTTTTCTTTCTCCTCCTCTCTTCTTCCTCTTCCTCTTCTTCCGCCATCACTCCACCTTCTCATTCTCCTTCATCTCCTCCTCCTCTTCTTCCTCTTCCTCTTCTTCTGCCTTCACTCTTCCTTCTCATTCTCCTTCATCTCCTCCTCCTCTTCTTCTTTCTTCTCCTCTTCTTCTTCTTCTTCCTCTTCCTTTTCTTCATCCATCTCCCTCTCCTCCTCCTCTTCTTTCTTCTTTCCCTCTTTCTCTTCCCTTCCTTCTCTTCATCCTCCCACTCCTCCTCCTCTTCTTCTTCCTCTTCCTCCTCTTTCACTCTTCCTCCCCATTCATCTCCTCCTCTTCTTCTTTCTCCTCCTCTTCTTCTTCTTTCTCTTCCTCTTTTTCTTCCTCCTCCTTCCTCCTCCTCCTCCTTCATCTCCTCCTCCCCCCCCCCAAGCTGGATACAAATGAAATGTATGTTTTTTTCTAAAAAGAAATAAGGTTACATTACTTAATTCTGATCCCACCTGCTGTAGATTTTTCCATGGATTTGAAGACCTCATGTAGTTCTTCAAAATAATTTAACGTCTTGCTGCAAAGACATCTGCCGCACTATTTACATGAAGTTCCTTCTTCAAGCTCCTATTTTCCTTCTGTACCTTGAGGATTCCTTCTTAATTTCTCTTTGTTGTATTTTTATGCAGACTTTTTGCTTAAAGGTGATGAGAACTGCTGCTTTCTAGGACATGTTTTTCCCATCACTGCATCTCCAACACCTCCCACTCTGAAAACTAAAACGGGGTGGTGGGGGGGCGGGGGGAGGTATTGTCTGTGCTTGGTGTCTTTTTCCCTTGAGACTTACTGGAAGTGTGAAAGGAAGGAGCCTTCACACAATCACCTTAACACATTTTATCTAAATTAGTGAATCAAGTACTCGCTGACATTCTCTTCTCCTTTTGAAAGCAAATTTTCAGTCATTGAATCTGAGTGACAACTATTAGAAAATAACGTTAGGTTAAATATATATATTTAATTTAAGGATGGCAAGTGAGATCTTGCCGAAACGTTGCAATAACAATTTCATGCTATATACACGGGAAAATACCCCAAGACAGCAATATCAGCATATATATATATATAAAATTGTTTTCACAACTTCCTGTAAGGGCCCCATTAAGGAAGGAGACATGCTGTTTCCCTCTCTGCCTGTCGGCTCATCACCAGAGACCATCTAGACAGAGAACCATTTTTTAGTTACGTTGTGTAATATTTTTAGATATATGTGTTAGTTTTTGTGAGCTGATCAATAAATTTAAATTTGAGAGACCAAGATAGATCTATTTCGAGCTTATTAGCTCTCATCAGTTGGCCACACCCCACTGGGATTCGAACCGGGGCTGCAATGCATCCAAGGCAGAAGCCTAGCAATACAGCCTATCCAGTTCTACCCATTGCATCAGCTAAGACAGGAGTATTTAGTATAGATAATTGTTTTCACAACTTCCTGTTAGGGCCCCATTAAGGGAGGAGACATACTGTTTCCCTCTCTGCCTTTCGGCTCCTCACCAGAGACCATATATATATGTTACATTTTTGAGCTGATCTAGATGGTCTCTGGTGATGAGCCGAAAGGCAGAAAAGGAAAAGCAGTGTGCTTCCTCCCTTAATTAGGGCCTTAACATGGTGTTGTGGAAACAATTTTATATGTTCCCCTGGCTTCGGGGATTTTCCCGTGTATATAGCATGGAGATGTTATTGCAACGTTTCGACAAGATCTCACTTGTCATCATCAGGCAGGCTTCTGTCTGTGACTGTTCTGTTCTGTCTGTGACTGTCTGTTCTGTCTGTGACTGTCTATTCTGTCTGTGACTGTGACTCAGTCACAGACAGAAGCCTGCCTGATGATGACAAGTGAGATCTTGTCGAAACGTTGCAATAACATCTCCATGCTATATACACAGGAAAATCCCCGAAGCCAGCAATGCCAGTATATATATATAATCACACCGATGATGACCACAAACCAGAAGCCCGACCACAAACGAGAAGCCAGACCACAGCTGCATTATTAGCCACTTTAAACTCCTCCAATCCATACATGAAGCAAACTGATGCCCACCACGGAGATGTGGCACGACCACAAACACGAAGCCAAACAACAGTAACGCAGCTCACCAGCTCAAATCCCTCTGCAACTCAGACTAACACAAGCACAACCAGGCCCCCACCCAAACAGAACACACCCCCATCCAATCAGAGCACAGCCAAACTCGCATCCAATCAGAGCACAGCCAAGCCATCTACCAATCAGAACACACCTCCACCCAATCAGAATGCAGCCAAGCTCCCACCCAATCAGGTCACACCCCCACTGGCAGTTAAAAAGAGGAACTGGCTGACATCTCACATTGCTCCTGGAAGCACCAAGCCGGAAGCACCAGCCTGAAGATGATGAATGAGACTTCATCGAAATGTCGTGAAGATACTTCCAACACTATGCGGGAGAAAACCCGAACAACCAAAGACCTACATATATATATATGTATGTTAGGATTTTTTTTTTAAGGGCTGATTAATAAATAAGAGACCAGGATGGATCCATTTCGGGCTTATTAGTCTTCTTCAGCTGCCCATACTCCTTCTACTGGGGTTTGAACCGGCACTCTCCAGCATATCAGGCAAGCCTTTCTATGCCTTGAGCTATCCGGCTTCCCCTGATTACATCAGCCTTTACAGGACTCTTAAATGAGACAATGTTTTACAACTCCTGTTGAGGCCCCTTTAAGGGAGGAGACAAACTGTCATCCTTCTCTGCCTATTCGGCTCATCCCAGAGACCATCTTTGGCAGAGAGCCATGAAATTACTGTTGAATTTTTTAGATATGTGTTAGGATTTTTTTCATTTAAGAGTTCTCCGGTAAATAATAGGTTAATATTAGGTGTATTTGCTGGGTGATAGCTTCCAAAACTGGAAAACCTTTGTAAAACCTATGAAAGGAATGCAATAGTTAACAAATTGTGGTCCCACGTAACATACATATTTGTAACTTCTTGTTTACAAAGCTTGTGTCCATGTGTGTGGTTGTCTTTGTGTGTGTCGATGGTGGGATTCAATTTTTTTTACTACCAGTTCTGTGGGCATGGCCTGGTGGGCACGGCTTGGTGGGTATGGCAGGGGAAGGTTACTGCAAAATCCCCAATTCAGCTGGGACTCAGGAGGCAGAGAACAGATGAGGGCGGAGCCAGCCAGAGGTGCTATTTACCGGTTGCCCCAACTACTCAAAATTTCCGCTACCGGTTCTCCAGAACTGATCAGAACATGCTGAATTCCACCTCTGACCCTAGTCTAGCATTAACCACAAAAACATCACAAAATGAGTATCCTTGGTGCTCTAATTCTAAATGAGGAGCCCTCATTTAGAATTAGAATTAGAATAGTCTTTATGGACCAAGGGTGATATGACACATGAGGAATTTGTCTCTGGTGCCTCTCAGTGCACTCGCAAATAACAACATTGTTATGACCCAGGCCAGGGGTCTGCAAAGTCGGCTCTTTTAAGACTGGTGGACTTCAACTCCCAGAATTCCCCAGCCAGCCAGGCTGGCTGGGGAATTCTGGGAGTTGAAGTCCACCAGTCTTAAAAGAGCCGACTTTGCAGACCCCTGACCCAGGCTATCCCTAAGCCAGCAATGGTGAACCTTTTTCGGCTCATGTGCCATAAGGGGGGAGCGCAGGGGGGGTCGTGCACCGGCGTGCCACACCCATAATGCAATGCGCACCCCCAGTGCGCATGCGCGCATGACAGGCACCCCCCCCATTTTTGTACATGCTTTTTTCACCCTCCCCATGCTCTAGAGGCTTTATAGGAGCCTGGGGAGGGCGCCCCCACCCCCCAGAGGCCCTCCAGAGGCTTCAGGAGTTTCCCTGTAGCCTCAGGAGGACTAAACATGATGCTACAAGTGAACCGGAAGTGACTTCAGGAGACCGTCCTCCAGTGAGGCAGGGAGGATGTTTCGCCCTCTCCAGGCTCCTATAAAGCCTGGGGAGGGCGAAAAATGGCTTTAAAAATGGCTGAATCAGTTGACAGGGCAATGCCAAATGGCTCCATGTGCCACCTGTGGCACGCGTGCCATAGGTTCACCATCACTGCCCTACGTTGACCTATCCCTCGAAGTCCGTGCCTGTCCTGTTTGATAGCTGCACCAAACCAGGCAGTGAGAGAAGTACAGACGGCAGATTCTATCATCCCTCTGTAGAACAGTATCAGCAGCTCCTTCGACCCTGAGCCAGGGGTGGGCTTCAAACATTTCAGCAACGGGTTCTCTGCCAGGTTTCTAGGTGGGAGGGCGGTGTGGTGGGCATGGCCTAGTCAGCCTCCTGCACCATGGCAGAGGGGTTGCCCTCCCCGGGCTCCAGAGGCTTTCCTTCAGTCTCCGGGAGGGCGAAAACAGCCTCCCCAGGTTCCAGAGACCCCTGGAAGCTAGAAACGGGCCCATTTCAGGGATTCCCAAACTTCCGGTAGGCCCGTGTTTTGCCCGCCCCCCCAAGCCTCTGCGCGCACCTTGCACTTACCTGCATCCAAAACGAGTTGTGTAGGGACTCCTGGGAGGGGGGAAGAGTGGGGTGGGCATGGCCAGCCATGAGTGAGTTTTGGGGCTTCTCTGAACTGCACAGAATCTTAGCTAGAGGTTCTCCCGAGCCCCTGCGAGCCCCCAGCAGCCCACGCCCTGCCCCGAGCTGTCAATATTCTCCTGGGTTGGCATCACCAAATGGCATTTTTCAGAAAGCATTGATTACACATTCCCTCTCCAGAACGATTTCATAATTATACCTGCTTGCCCAGCATTTATTTCCTCTTCAATTCGCAAGCAAACCAAAAGGCAAATGAAAACGAACTCTGTGTTCATGTCCCTCCAAGAACAATCTCTCACAAAACAGGCCACTGAGGATGCTAGAGAGAGAATTGGCTGGCGGTTTGTCTTTTATGGATTTCGATCATCAAGCGGCAATTAAAACCAGTGGCCCTGAAGTGCATCCTATTTTGCAGGGCTAGACATGCTAATCAGAAATACCATAATAATACCCACTGAATTGTTCACTGGATAATATAAATTCCTTTGGAATGAAAGTGGGAGGGGGGGGGGAAGAGGTTTCAAAATGGCCTATGTATCACCAACAATGGTTTCTTTGCCAGGTGTCATCTGATGTTAAATGTAGGCTTGTACTCTCTCTTTTTAAACATTTGTTAAAGTTCCAATTGTATTACAATTCCCTCCAAA
The DNA here is from genome assembly GCA_039707465.1 of Rhabdophis nuchalis. Taxonomy (NCBI): domain Eukaryota; kingdom Metazoa; phylum Chordata; class Lepidosauria; order Squamata; family Natricidae; genus Rhabdophis; species Rhabdophis nuchalis. The sequence goes on along the minus strand of CM077648.1, from coordinate 10,739,823 downwards.
AAGTATTTTATTTCAGTGAATCAGCTGCTTTGGAAGGAAGAGTCCTGGGTGGAGAAGACTTTTAAAAGGCAATTAAAATAACGCACATGGGGGGGGGGGGAGGATAATGCTTCAAATAGTACAAGGGAAAAGGTACTAACAGCTGATCTAAAGGGGGGTAGATGGTGGTGATGATGATGATGATGGTAGTGATGACAGACAGATAATAGAGAGAGGGAGAGAAACAGAAGGAGAGACAGAAAGAGAGAGGAGATAGATAGATAGATAGATAGATAGATAGATAGATAGATAGATAGATGGATGGATGGATGGATGGATGGATGGATGGATGGATGGATGGATGGATGGATGGATGGATGGATGGATGGATGGATGGATGGATGGATGGATGGATGGATGGATGGATGGTTGGTTGGTTGGATGGATGGATGGATGGATGGATGGATGGATGGATGGATGGATGGATGGATGGATGGATGGATGGATGGACGGACAGACGGACAGACAATAGAGAGAGGGGAAGACAAAGAGAGACAAAGAATAGATAGAGATGATAGATAGATTCTTTATTGACCAATAGATAAATAGATTCTTTATTGGCCAATAGATAAATAGATTCTTTATTGGCCAAGAGTGATTGGACACACAAGGAATTTTTCTTTGGTGCATATACTCTCAGATAGTAAGTAGGTAGGTAGGTAGCAGTGGTGGGTTTCTGCAGGCTCGCACCTACTCGCGAGAGCCGGATGGTGAAATTTAGAGAACCGGTGAGAGGGGGTTCCACCGGCGGACCCAGAAGTAAGTCTGGCTTGCCGCTGCCAGTAACCCAATGGGAAGGAAAGGAAGGCAGAAAGTAAGAAAGGAAAGAAAAGAAAGAAAGAAAGAAAGAAAGAAAGAAAGAAAGAAAGAAAGAAAGAAAGAAAGAAAGAAAGAAAGAAAGAGAATTTATCATCACAATTGAGCCCAAAATTTTGGTTGCTAAGCAAGAGCGTTGTTAAATGAGTTTCACCACATTTTACAAGTTGGCCACTCCCACCCTGTCACATGACTGCCAAGCCACGCCCACAAAATAGGCCACACCTAGAGAGTAGGTTCTAAAAAAAATTGAAACCCACCACTGGTAGGTAGGTAGGTAGGTAGGTAGGTAGGTAGGTAGGTAGGTAGGTAGGTAGGTAGATGATAGATAGATAGATAGATAGATAGATAGATAGATAGATAGATAGATAGATAGATAGATAGATAGATAGATAGATAGATAGATAGATAGATAGATAGAGGGAATGACATATATAGAGAGAATAATGATAGAAGAGAGAGAGAGAGAGGTACATGATACATAAATAGAGGAAGAGAAAGAGAGAGTGTGATAATAGAGATGAGAGAGGTGGGAGGGAGGGAGGGAGAGATTAAAAATGAATGAAGGCAGTGACTGACCACTTACAAATCATGTCAAGGAAATCACATATAGTCAAATAGGAGCTGATCTCAACTCAAGGACATCCGTATTTAACTCATATATTCCAATGGAGCCACTTCACAAGGTCTTTGAATGAAAAAGATCTCTAGAGTATTGGAAATACATTGATAGAAAAAACTTCTCTCCTGGTGAACTAGGATCCCATCTTTTGTTTTGCATTCAGGAACGAACAGAAATGTTTCAAAAGTTGCCCCTAAGAACGCTTGGCTCCTCAGTCCAACACACAACTCGCTCTCAGTTCTGATGTCACAACCGTTCTACACAGAGAGAGAGAGAAATGCCCTTTGGGCTAATTCTTTACCTTTGGGAATCATGGAAAATTGGATCATCAGCCACTGCACTGAAGTAAGGTTAAATGGCCTGTCAGCTTCTATCCCCCTGGAAGTCGGGGACTTCTTGAAGTTTTACCTCAGGTGACAAGCTGTGTGAAGCTGCCTGTGTCTGTAACAGAAACCACTAGAGGAGGGTTCCTTAACCTTGGCAGCTTGAAGAGGGGTGGACTTTGGACCTGAGAGAGGTACTAGGAAGGATGGGAAGAATAAGCGTAATACAACCTTAGTAAATAGTTTGAACAGTGTTGTAGGAATGAGCTGTTGAGCAGAGTGATGGCATTCGGGGGGGAAAAAACTGTCCTTCTGTCTAGCTGTTCTGATGTGCAATGCTCAATGCATCTAATTCAAGATGGCGGCGCGCTTAGGCGCTGTGGCTTTGAGCTCCTGGTGTCACAGTAGAGTTAGGCAAAAATTAGTCTATACCCGCAGGGAGTTATTAAAGATTGGATCTTCTAGTCGACTCGATATTACCAGCGACTTCCAGCAGTCTCATAATATACCGAGTGACATAGTAAGACTGCCAGGCTCTCCATGGATCGTTGTTTGGCCTAGAAGGCGACGAAGAGAGCAGAAGCAGAAGCAGGGATGCAGAGCAGGTTTGCTAGTTCAATTACGGAAGCAGCCTCACAAACCAGCATTGCCAAGCATTTCCTAACCAAGTCTAGATCCTTTGTCCACAAAACCGATGAACTAGAGCGATGGATGGCAGCGAATAAGCTCATTCGTAACTGCTGTGTGATGATCATCACAGAGACCTGGCTTCATCTACTTGTACCGGATGTGTCTGTGGAGCGAACTAACCGTACCACACACCGCTTTGACAGAAACAACAACTCTGGTAAAAGCAAAGATGGAGGATTGTGTATTTACACACATAATAACTGGTGTACTAACAGTAGAGTTGCTTATACACACTTTTCTGCAGACGTGGAATTCTCAACTGTCATTTGTCGGCCATTTTATTTACCTAGAGAGATTTCTGTTATAGTTATCACTGCTGTCTATATTCCACCTGATGCAAATGTTAGCACAACACTCAAACCAATTTCATTGTAATTTTATTACAATGACAATAAAGATTGTTATTATTATTATAGCCGTGATGGCGAACCTATGGCACGGGTGCCACAGGTGGCACACAGAGCCATCTCTGTGGGCACGCGGGCCATTGCCCTATGTCATCTCCAGTGCGCATGGTGCCCTGGCCAGCTGATTTTTGGCCTCTCTGGAGGGCTAGTGAGGCTGTTTTCACCCTCCCCAGGCAAGCCTCCAGAGCCCGAGGAGGTCAAAAACTGCCCCCCTCCCCTCCCTGAAGGAAATACCAAGCTCATCTTGGCAGCAGAAGTGCGGTGGGGGTGGGACCGTGGGAGGGTGGGTTGTGCATGCATGGGCACGTGCTTTGCATTATGGGTGCCGGCACATGCGCGCACTATTGCACCAGCATGCTTGCATTTTTGGAACCCGACAACAAAAAGGTTAGCCATCACTGCTCTATAGCATCATTTTGAGGGTAGGAGTTGAAACAATTTATGTCCAGGATGCGAGGGGTCTGTAGATCTTTTCACGGCCCTCTTTTTTATTTTATCCCATGCTCTACTTGGCTTTGCGGCAGGGGTCTCCAACCTTTGCAACTTTAAGTCTGAAGGACTTCAGCTCCCAGAATCTCCCAAGTTGGATGAGAAGCCAAACATTTTCAAAAGGAAAAAAAAAACCAAGATAAACAAACAAACATTTACGACAACCATGACCTGGATGAATGAGACTCTCCATAGACAAGGAGATGCAACATAATGTAAAGCATGGGTCCCCAACCTTTGCAACTTTAAGTCTGAAGGACTTCAGCTCCCAGACTTCTCCAGCCAGCTGTGCTGGCTGGAGAAGTCTGGGAGCTGAAGTCCTTCAGACTTAAAGTTGCAAAGGTTGGAGACCCCTGCTTTACGGCATCTTGGCTCCTCGTTCAAAAAAGCTGACGAAACCCAACGGGGACGTTACAAGATAGGCCCGACTTAAGCCTGGGTCCGTTCTCTTGGCTCTTCCCCTGATTGAGTTTCCACAGCAGCCACTAACTGAGATGTACTAGGACAGGATAGGGCATCTATGATCCCTCTACACCAGGGGTGTCAAACTCAAGGCCCTCGGGCCAGATCTGGGTCCTTGGATCTGTCCCGTAGGGCCAAACTAGAAAGAACGAGGGACCAGCCCATGGTGCCTCTACCAGTGAAAAAGAGCTCAGGAGGGATGCAATCGTACTGATTTAGCAACCGGTCCGTTGACTGAGTGCGCACCAAATGTGCCTGGCGCATACTGTGCATGTGTGCCCAGTTTATAGAAAAACAGCTAAGGTGCAGCAGTCTACTCTATTGAGCCTATCAGCTGGGCTGAAAAACAAGGCAATATAGGTAAGTATAGCCCAGGGGCAGGAGAGCGGGCAAGCCCACCTAAAGCTCGGAGCAACTGGTTCGCTCTCAGCTGATTTTCAGAGCTACCAGTACACCCGAACCATGCCACACCGGTAGAATCCCACCTCTGGCGTGCAGCCCTGCCAAGCTCTGTTTTCGCTGGCAGAGGGTTACAAGAAGCCATTGCAGCCAAAAACGGAGCTCAGGAGCCCGTTTTCTCTGGCAGAGCTCTCAGACCGCCACAGGCGCCTCCGACACAAGTGACATCGAGCTGGCCAGGCCCACTCTCTCCACACACACCCTCCCTGGGGTCGAACACAATCCTGATGCGGCCCTCAATGGAATCGAGTTTGACACCCCTGCTCTACAACCTGTGGACTTCAACTCCCAGAATTCCTGAGCCAACCATGCTGGCTGAGGAATTCTGGGAGTTGAAGTCCACAGGTTGTAAAGAGGCCCATAGTGGCCTACCTCTGGTTCCAAGAAAACTCCATGCTCTGAAAATGGACTTAAAATAGGTGTCTTAGTTTGCGTTACTTCAGAAGGCTTCTGAAGAAAATTTCCCCATTTTATTTTGTCCCGCCCTGTTTCTGAAAAATCTAAAGAAAGAACATTGCTTTGTTTCAACTTATCTTTGTTTTACAAGCGCCTCAGGAGGCAGGGCAGATAGAAGATGTTTAGCCAAATAAACATTTTGAGAATTCACAGGTACTTGGTTGTCTTTTCCAGTTTCTCCACTTCTGCAGTCTCCAGATACTGCCACATCCACTATCCCAAACTTCTTGTCTTTCTTATCGATAGTTGTTAAGCCTGGGCTTTTATGTGGCAGGTGTCTATAAACATTGTTGTTGTTGATTTGATACTCTGGATTTTTTTTTAGGATATTTTCCTTTCTTTTAAGTTGGGCAGACAAATTTAATACACTGATTAATTTATACAAATGCCATTCAGGGAAATTAAGGGAAAAAATATTACGCAAGTTGAAGATAACACTGAAAAATAAAAACTGCTTTCCCAGAAACTAAGACGGGATCTTATTTTCTTTTGATCCCCAAAATAAGACTTTGTCCTTATTTTCGGGGAGGTCTTATTATTTTTGAGGTGCAGGAGGCATTGAGCGTGGTCATCTCATGGCTGCTACTATCTTGCAATATTTTCAGGGAGGGATTACCATATTTTTTGGAGTATAAGATGCACCAAGGTTTTGAAGAGGCAAATCTTTTTTTTAAAAAGTTTTTGCACTCTGCAAACCTTCCCAAAACAGCCTGTTTTTTGTGAAAATGGGCCTATTTGTTTCCCCCCAAAAAGGCATAGCTAGCCTTTAGGGGACTTGCAGAGTGCTCTTGGGGGGTGCCCCCCCCCAAAAAACAAGCAAAAAATGGCCTGTGTTTTGCAAAAATGGCCCTGTTTTTTGTCAAAAGAAATTGCATGCATAGCCTTTAGGAGCCTTATAGAGTACTTCTGGGGACTGGGGGGAGGCAGAGTTGAGCAAAAATCGGCCCATTTTTCACTCATTTCTGCCCTCCCCAGCCCCCAGGATCACTCTGAAAGCCTCCTACAGGCTCTGCACCGCCAATTTGGTGAAGGGGCGAGGTTTCGGGAGGCAAAAAATGCTGTAATCAGTATATAAGACGCACCCAGATTTTCAGCCTCTTTTTTGAAGGAAAAAGGTGCGTCTTATACTCTGAAAAATACGGTATTTTCTGGGGAAGGCTTATTTTAGTGCATTTGCTCAAAAGCCTGATTGGGCTTATTATACAGAGAGGTCTTATTTTCGGGGGGAAAGGGTAGAGTCGGGTTAGTTTTGAGAAATTTTGTGGTAGATATTGGCACACTGTTTAACAAAACCCTGATCTTCCCACATTTCTGTTCCTTTGGATAATTCTGGATTCTGACAATGGATATTTTATTTACTTCTAATATGTTCCTCCCCCTCCACAACCCCCCTTCCAAATCCGGGAGGTAAAAACAACGCTGCAAAAACTCGACACGAGTCCAATTTTACCTATCCTCACCCTCATCCTGATTATATCGGCGTTAGGGAAATGGCTCCGGAGAGATTAGGGCTGGTATTCATCCTTGAGTCCAATGTCTTGCTGGCCTTTGAATTGTTAATGTGATTTACCCGTGCAATTGGCATGCGTCACATACCCATATGGGGTGGGAGTCACCGGGTCCCAGAAGCCCACAGAAGTGGAGAGACCAATTGCCTTTGCTTCAAGGGCACCAAGCTAGAGAGAGAGAGAAAAAAATATATAAGCAGAAAAATAAGCAACGAGCAGGGAGGGCTGGATAAGCAATTCAGCATAAATAGAAAGAGAGGCTTCGCTTTGAGGAAGCTGCATTCCATTTTGTCAGCAATAATTGTGTGTGTGTGTTTAACAGAAAAAAATAACAGAATAACAAAGTTGGAAGAAACCCTGGAAGACTTCTAGTCCAACCCCCTTCTCTTTTGCTACAAGGTCCCGACTACCGTATTTTTCAGACTATAAGATGCTCCGGACTATAAGGCGCACCTAGCTTTTGGGGTGGAAAACAAGAAAAAAAATCTGCCTCTGCCTTCCAGCATCCATCCAGTATTTGTCTGGCCCGTTTGCCACAGCCTCTTTGCTGCGGCCCATTCGCCACCTCTGCCCATTTGCCGCTGCTGAGATCCATTAGCCATGGCCCATTTGCCACCACTGTGGCCCATTCACCGCTGCTGTGGCCCGTTCGCCGTGGCTCATTCACCATGGTCACCATGGCCCAATCGCCGCTACGACAGCCCATTCTAGAACAGCAGATCAGCGCCACACCAACCTCCTCCCCCTGCCACAATATTCGCTGTATAAGACTTTTCCACCCACTTTTGGGTGGGGAGTGCGTCTTATACTCCAAAAAGTACGGTATTTCAATTCCCCCCTCCCTATCCCTCAGCTCCAGTGTGGCATACACTGAAGCTCCAAGATGGCTTCAGTCAGGTCAGCTTCAGGGCTGACAATAGATTTGATCTACAAGTGGCCAACTGCTGACCACATATGGTCGATGCACAGCTGAGAGATAGGTGCCATTTTGCATTTCTTTCTCCACCGTCCTTTCCAACTCATAGACCTTATCTACTTAATTTGTCCATAATTCTCTATTAGTGACAATAAATGGACAAAACTTCTTTATTCTCTATTTTCATATGACCCGGATTCCTTCACGAGTCTTCAGCATCTTTATTAACCTCAAAGAAAATTTAAGAGTGGAGACCAAGGAAGAGGAGAAGGCTGGTATAATGAAGTCTCAATTGAGCCCAGCAAGGTCAAAGTATAATACACTCTGAAACCGTTTAAGATGGAAACTTAAAATTAACTAGTCCCTCGAGAGAGATTCAGCCCTGCCTTATGTTCCCTTCATAACCCTTGGAATATTTGCACCTTGTCTGACAGCCACATTGGACGGTATTGTCCAAGTAGCTATCTCATGAGGCATCCCAAGGGCACAAAGCTCTCCGGCGGGACGAGAGTGACATTTATCATCTCTGCTTTGAGTCACTTAATCCTGGTTTTTTATGCTGACAGTCTCTCACTAACTGCAGATAACTGCAACTTTCACCAGCTTTGACCTCCTACACCAGTCACTTTTGTACCCCAAAATGAGGAACAACGAGGTGCACTTTAGTGAAGCACAGTTCATCAATCCACAATCACAAACACAATCATCAATCCCTAAAAATCCGAACAGACCAGGGTTGAAATGATACCGGTTTGAATCAGTTCGCCTGAACCAGTAGTAAAAAAAATACTACCAGTTCAAGTGAACTGATATTTCTGACGATCAGCTGTGACACGCGAACTATATTAGCTAGAATCATCGGATTTCCTGCTTTCTAACTAATCTAAATTGCCCAGCACAGTGGATTTCCATCCCTCCTCACTCTTGTACTTGGTAGCAGATTCACCGAACCGTTAGCAGACTTCAGAGGATTTCACTGCTGAGACAAACCCAACAATCAACTGGATCTTCCATAAAGTCCTACCTGGGCTATACAGGTCATTCTCAACTTACAACCAATCCAGAGGTGGTATTCAGCAGGATCTGGAGAACCAGTAGTGGAAATTTTGAGTAGTTCAGAGAACCGGTAAATACCACCTCTGGCTGCCCTCGCCCCCATCTATTCTCTGCCTCCCGAGTCCCAGCTGATCGGCTGGGGCTTCTTCTGTTGTCCTGCACAGGAGAATGGAGCTGGAAAGGAGGTGAGTGGGGTGGGGAAGGAATGGGGATTTTGCACTATCCTTCCCCTGGATTGGGATGGAAATGGGGATTTTGCAGTGTCCCTCCCCTGCCATACCTACTAAGCCATGCCATGCCACACCTACAGAACAGGAAGTAAAAACATTTGAATCCCACTACTGCTACCTAACTCCTCCTCTCATTTCATCCTTCCTTCCTTCCTTCCTTCCTTCCTTCCTTCCTTCCTTCCTCCCCCTCCTCTGAGTTTACCTTCCTTCCTTTAATTCTGTAAGGAATCCAAGAATGTGTTAAGGAACACTGGAACTTGGCCTGGAAATAAATAGTGAAGAAATGCCTATCAGACAAGGATTGGTGCAAGGTGATCAGGGGCCTGGAAGTTAAGTCCTGGGTTTGCTTAAACTTAGGGACAGTTCTTCAAATACCTATAAATATTTCATACTACAAAATATTAGGAGCTTTCTCTCGCATTCTAAAGAACAAGACATTTAGGAGCTCCAAAGGTGTTTTTTTCAAGAGGCAACTGGACTTCAAACCTGGTTTGTTTGTTTGTTTGCTGGAAACTAGACATAAGTGACACCATCTGGCCCAAAAAAAAAGGCCGCCAAAAATAGCAGTCGTGTGACTGGGTGGGAGTGGCTTGCCAGCCATGTGACTGGGTGGGAGTGGCTTGGCAGTCGTGTGACTGGGCGGCCATGGCCAACTTGTAAAATGTGGTGAAACTCACTTAACAACGCTCTTGCTTAGCAACCAAAATGTTGGCTCAGAAACTCTGGCATTTGAAGCACGCAAGCTGTCAAGTTACAAGACCCTTGCACCCCGAACCCTTTAGGAAAAAAAAAACCCAGGGGTGTTCAAACTTTACAGCTTTAAGACTTGTGGACTTCAACTCCCAGAATTCCTCCTCCAGTCATGTTGGCTCAGGAACTCTGGCATTTGAAGCACACAAGTCTTAAAGCTGTCAATTGACAAGACCCTTGCACCCTGAACCCTTTAGGGGGAAAAATACCCCAGGGGTGTTCAAACTTGACAGCTTTAAGACTTGTGGACTTCAACTCCCAGAATTCCTCCTCTCGCTCTTCATCTTGATGATGGGCGGACAGGCAGGGGGAGGGAGCTGGAACCGGTTCTAAACGGCCCTGTAGATTTCTGGTTAGAACTGGCAGGAACCCACCCCTGCAAGGGACCCTCCTACATTTGCGAACCTCCTTTTCATATCCTCATTCCCACGTTTCATTCGTGGTACTTTTAGGAAAGTTTTTCATTAAAAAATTTGGAGAGCTGCAGGCACCCTCAATGATCTTGAGATGGCTGTCTCCGTACGAGGCAGCGTTGTGAGTTCTTAAGTCAAAGAAATGAGTGCCGGCCACTGTCTTTTCCCAGACTGAGACCTGGAGTTATGTGGACAGCTGTCAGCCTTTTCCTTCTCCCTCCAAGACAGCTGTTCCTGCTTGCCTCTTTTCAGTGGTCTCTTGGATTCAGGAAAAGAGACAAGCCAAGTCCCTCAAATGAAAGCTTGCGATTTTGCAAAATGCCCAATCAGCTTTTTTGTTTTTGACCAGCAAAACACACAGCAGATAGGAAAGGAAGGGAGGGGAGAAAGTTAGGTTTGGTTTGGTTTGGTTTGGTTTGGCTTGGCTTGGCTTGGCTTGGCTTGGCTTGGCTTGGCTTGGCTTGGCTTGGCTTGGCTTGGCTTGGCTTGGCTTGGCTTGGCTTGGCTTGGCTTGGCTTGGCTTGGCTTGGCTTGGTTCAGTTCAGTTCAGTTCAGTTCAGTTTGTTCAGTTTAGAGCAGGGGTTGGCAACCTTAAACACTCAAAGAGCCATTTGTACCCATTTCCCACAGCAAAGAAAACACCGGGAGCCCCAAAAACCTTCCCGTGCCTGATTATTTCCTGAGCGGCTATAAAACTAACCTATGTAGTTGAACTAAATGTTCTTGTTTTCTTTTGAAACTTTTCTTTTCTTGGATTTATCCATGGTTCGCCTACTGGGGGTCAAAAAGCTCAATCAATCGCGTGTTGCACATTGGCAGTTGTGACGCATATTTTGGGTGGCAGAGAGCCGCAGCAGAGGCATGAAAGAACTACATGAGGCTCCCAAGCTGCAGTTTGCTGACCCCTGGTTTAGAGTAATAGCAATGGGAAAGAATATGGTTTACGGTTTATTGGATTTATATACCGCTCCTGTCTCCAGAAGGACTCAGGGCGGTGCACAGGGAATTAAAATACCAACAAGCAACAATACATACAATACAATAGTCAAATTAAATTAAATTAGAATCTCCTGTGCTAAAAATTAAGCTAAAAATATAAAAATATCAATACACTTAGGATGAATTTGTATTTTGGAGCAAGGGACGGAGTGAGGATGGAAGTTGTTGGGGGATATCTCCGTTGGGAGTCCGAAAAATTGTGCAGCGGAATGTGCAGCTAGAGAAACGTTGCTAGTAAACACACAAATAGTATCTCAGACACTGCTAGTAAAAACAATTCACTGTTGTAAAATTAAACTACTGCTTCACAAGCAGTGATAGTATATAGTCCTTCACAAACAATTGCTTACAGTCACAATGAATGATTCTTCCTTCTTTCTTCCTTCAGTCAGTCACAGCAAGCAGATAGCAAGCAGAGATATCGACCAGAGAGACCATCAAGCAGAGAGAGAGAGAATGCGCTCTGCTGACTTCCTCTTATTGCCGAGATAATTACAGTCTCTAATTGCTTTCAAGCATCTTAAAGCAACAATGACCGTTTGTCATCATGGAATTATATATTGCCTACCCAACACTAGGAATCGACTCCTAACAGAAGTCATGTCAAACCCCATATATGGAGATGTGATGCAAATGTGGTTGTTGTTTTTCCAAAAGACAACTGGGTTTTCTTGGTTTGTTTTTTTTCCTTTGAAAATGTTTCATTTATTCAGCTTCTTGGATGAGAAGCCAAACATTTTCAAAAGGAAAAAAAAAACCAAGATAAACAAACAAACATTTGGGACAACCATGACCTGGATGAAGGAGACTCTCCATAGACAAGGAGATGCAACATAATGTAAAGCATGGGTCCCCAACCTTTGCAACTTTAAGTCTGAAGGACTTCAGCTCCCAGACTTCTCCAGCCAGCTTTGCTGGCTGGAGAATTCTGGGAGCTGAAGTCCTTCAGACTTAAAGTTGCAAAGGTTGGGGACCCCTGATGTAAAGTATATATTTCTCTGCTCTTGAGACTTTAAGGAAAGACAGACAACAGATCCATCTCTCTCCTGCAACGTAAAAAGTAAGGTACCCAGGCACCCAGATCTGGCCCGAGGGCCTTGAGTTTGACACCCCTGGTGTAGAGGGATCATAGATGCCCTACCCTGTCGTAGTACATCTCAGTTAGTGGCTGCTGTGGAAACCCAATCAGGAGAAGAGCCAAGAGAACGGACCCAGGCTTAAGTCGGGCCTATCTTTTAACATCCCCGTTGGGTTTCGTCAGCTTTGTTGAACGAGGAGCCAAGATGCCGTAAAGCAGGGGTCTCCAACCTTTGCAACTTTAAGTCTGAAGGACTTCAGTTCCCAGACTTGGGAGATTCTGGGAGCTGAAGTCCTTCAGACTTAAAGTTGCAAAGGTTGGGGACCCCTGATGTAAAGTATATATTTCTCTGCTCTTGAGACTTTAAGGAAAGACAGACAACAGATCCGCCTCTCTCCTGCGACATAGAAAGTAAGGGCTCCGTGCAAAGAGGCGGAATGAAAAACAAAAGATAGCAAAATGAAAATTCAGGATTCTTTTTTCTTTTAATCCATTCCTAGAACTCAAGAGTCTATCGTTCAGAGCAGACACTGCCGCCATGTTGCATGCTACTGTTGAGAATTAAAAGAATGGTCTTAAATGGATATTAAATTTTTTTAAAAAAATCCCTTTTACCGATTATGCATTGATGGGCTTTTTGATTCCTGCCCATCCTCCAACCTATTTGACCTTTAAATTAATTGTCCCCCTTGGAAATCTTAACACTTTGAAAGGAGTCACTAATGGAACAGAATTGCCCCTGAGAATTTCCTTATAAGTCTCAACCTTTCCCTGAAGAGCAAGGACAGATTCATCTCTCTCCTTCTTTCTTTCTTTCTTTCTTTCTTTCTTTCTTTCTTTCTTTCTTTCTTTCTTTCTTTCTTTCTTTCTTTCTTTCTTTCTTTCTTTCTTTCTTCCTTCCTTCCTTCCTTCCCTTCCTTCCTTCTCCCTTTCTTTCTTTCCTTTCTTTCTTTCCTTTCTTTCTTTCTTTCTTTCTCCCCCCTCTCTCTTCCCTTCCCCTCCCTCTCTCCCTCTTCCCCTCTCCCTCCATCTCTTCCCCTCCTCCCTCTCTGTCTTCCCCTCCCTCTCTCCCTCCTTCTCTCTCTCTCTTCTTGATCAGGCTACTTCTGCTAACTGCCGGCTGCCTGCAATTTGGCAGTTCGAATCTCACCAGCCTCCAGGTTGACGCAGCCTTCCACCCTTCTTCCATCCTCCACTTTACCATTGTAAAGTGAGGACTACCTGTATTCTCACAGAGACTCTCCCTCTCTCTGAACTACTGTCCTGTTTCCCTGCGGCAAATTCTGCGACCCAACATGGAAACTGTGCGGCCAACTTCGAAGGACGTCTACTCACATCATGTCTGGTGTTTTTCACGTTATTAATAAGACCGGTTTATGACTCCCATTCATTTTAATTAGCAATCAATTAGTCAGCCTCCCAGACAGCCGGAAAACCGAGTGAGCCCAACCCCCCCTGGGAGATTCACTTTCCCACGTAAATAAACCAAGTTTGCAAAACTTTTTTTTTTTTTTTTTGCTGGAAGAACTCAAGAGTGTTGGAGAGTTTGAAGAGAGCGTTGCTGTCCGGAGAAAGTCCTTGTTCTCACTCTCTCTTTTTTAGCCAACCTGTCACTCACTGGGGAGTGGGGTGGGGGCTCCGTTCTTCCTGCTTGGGGGCTTTGGCTGAGGGGGCAGTGGGGAGAGGCATGGTGGTGGTGAACAGCTGGGGCCCATCACTTTCCATCCGCAGGCCTGGGAGAGATGCGGTTGACAGAGTGATGCACAGAGGCTGTCCTAGTTAATGACTTCACCATTCTCCGTCATTATTCCCATCATTAGGAAATTAAGAGGACAGAAGGTATTTACTGTAAACCTGCCGCCTCCCAAGGAGAGATAAATAGAAACGGATAAATGGGTTCTTCTGGTACGGCTCGCCTATTAACCTTCTGTTTCCCAGCACAGACATATGCCCACCATTCTGCCATTAATAACCGGTAATTGGCAAAGCAGCAGGCAAGAAGATTACCTCTTAAGATGCTCTCGCCCCACTGAAATTGCCCCCTTTCCCTTTTGTGGGGGGAGAGAAAGTGGCTCCTTTGGTGGAGAAGGAAAAACAGAAGAAGAAGACAAGGTGGAGAAACAGAAACAGAAGGAGAAGGAGGAGAAGGAGGAGGAGGAGGAGGAGGAGGAGGAGGAGGAGGAGGAGGAGGAGGAGGAGGAGGAGGAGGAGAAGGAGAAGAAGAAGAAGAAGAAGAAGAAGAAGAAGAAGAAGAAGAAGAAGAAGAAGAAGAAGAAGAAGAAGAAGAAGAAGAAGAAGAAGAAGAAGAAGAAGAAGAAGAAGAAGGTGGAGAAGGAGAAGGAGAAGGAGAAGGAGAAGGAGAAGAGGAGGAGGAGGAGGAGGAGGGAGGAGAAGAATGGGATAGGAAGGGGAAGGGGAAAAATTTTGTCTAAAATGGGATAGGGTTTCCTGCCTAATCGGGGGGTTGGACTAGAAGACCTCCAAGGCCCCTCCCAACTCTTCTACTCTTCTACTCTACTCTACTCTACTCTACTCTACTCTCTTCGATTCTACTCTATACTCTACTCTACTCTATTCTATTCCAGTCTCCTCTCCTCTCCTGTATTCTGTTCCTGGGTCCCGCCACGTGATGGCCCAGTGGTTAGAATGGAGTATTGCAGGCTATCTCTGCTCTTGCTATGGCCCTATCATAATACTGAAATTAATAGCATGAAAATAAATTTCAGCAAATTCTGAAAAGATCTTGACACAGCCAACTACCCAGGATGTTGCAGCACAGGACGCAGGATGTCACTACACTAGAGCTCAGGATATCATCGAACAGCCCATTACCAAGGTCGTTACAATACAAAAAACTAATGGGCACACAGCTAGTACCTCAGCCACACAGGATGTTACGAAACAGCCAACTAATCTGCAAACATCAACTCCATCAACTAATCAAGATGTAGAGGAAAACCTACACCACTTCAGGAGGTTGTAAGTTCAATCCTAGGTAGAGGCAGATGGTAGGGGGTTGGACTAGATGACCTGCAAGGCTCCTTCCAACTCTGTTAATCTGTTAAATCTGTTAAATAGTTATCCAACATCATCTTAAAAACTTCCAGTGTTGGAGCCTTCACAACTTCTGGAGACAAATTGTTCCACTGATTAATTCTTCTAACAGTCAGGAAATTTCTCTTTAGTTCTAGATTGCTTCTCTCCTTGATTAGTTTCCACCCATTGCTTCTTGTTCTACCCTCAGGTGCTTTGGAGAATTGCTTGACTCCCTCCTCTCTGTGGCAGCTTCTCAAATATTGGAAGAGTGCTATCCTGTCTCCCCTGGTCCTTCTCTTCACTAGACTAGCCATGTCCAGTTCCTGCAACCGTTCTCCATATCTCTTCGCCTCCAGTCTCCTAATCCTCTTGGTTGCTCTTTTCTGCACTCTTTCTAGTCTTGATATCTTTTTTGCACCGTAGGAACCAAAACTAAATGCTGTATTCCAAGTGTGGCCTTACCAAGGCCTTATAAAGTGCTATTAACACTTGATGAAGTCCAGCCGCTGTCATAACTAATACCGTTGGCATTTTTATGGGTGGGCTTCAACCTATCTCATGCCACCAGCTAAACTGAAATATAATTACCCAGTAGTGGTCCGTTACTGCTAAATGTTGACATCGAATCGGCCATCAATAGAAATCCCAAATATTTGATGACTCTCTGGGCAAAGTTCAGAACATTTTCTGGTGAAAAGATGAGCCCCGAAAATTACAAAGAAGTTGAAAGCTTGTTTTGAAAAGCAACAATTCTGCCAAATGTTCGCTCTGTACCCTCGCAAAAAGTAATCATATCCGATGCCGGTGGGTTGAAATCTGAACTGGGAAGCATCTCTGTGTACGAGGGTTTTTGGAGGGCTCTGCGCATCGGAGCAGAATGCCATCGGAAGTTCAGAGGCATCCAAAAGTTTTGAGAGGAACAGATGAAAGAGGTCAAAATGTGGTTTGGCTGGGCGGCTCTTCACCGCAAGCCAAGCTGTTGGATTGTCTGCAGGGCTGCAGAGCCATCTTGTTTCTCTGGCAGGCAGGAGGAGAACCCGTTCTGTTTTCAGGGACATCAGAGGAGGATGGAGGAGGAAGGAACGATTCAGTAGTATCGGTATCGACAAAGCAAGGAGCGGAAACAAAGGGATCATGCCACGATGCACATTGGAGAGGAGATAATTGTTTTACGAAGGGCCAGTGCAGTGGTGGGTTTCAAATATTTTAGAA
This sequence comes from Rhabdophis nuchalis, assembly GCA_039707465.1. Taxonomy (NCBI): domain Eukaryota; kingdom Metazoa; phylum Chordata; class Lepidosauria; order Squamata; family Natricidae; genus Rhabdophis; species Rhabdophis nuchalis. The sequence continues at coordinate 10,723,862 of CM077648.1, read as the reverse complement.
CCTACTCTGTAGGTGTGGCCTATTTTGTGGGCGTGGCTTGGCAGTCATGTGACAGGGTGGGAGTGGCCACCTTTTAAAATGTGGTGAAACTCATTTAACAACGCTCTTGCTTAGCAACCAAAATGTTGGACTCAATTGTGATGATAAATTCTTTCTTTCTTTCTTTCTTTCTTTCTTTCTTTCTTTCTTTCCTTCCTTCCTTCCTTCCTTCCTTTCCTTTCCTTTCCTTCCTGTTGGGTCACTGGCAGCGGCGGGCCAGATTTACTTCCAGGTATGCCAGTGGAACCCCCTCTCACCGGTTCTCTAAATTTCACCAACCGGCTCTCACGAGTAGGTGCGAGCCTGCAGAAACCCACCACTGGGCCAGTGGCTAAATAAAGAGGGCACTATTGAGGATGTCTCCATTAGGAGACTAAGAGATGTGCAATGGAATTGCAGCAAGAATATGTTGCTAGATATTCACACTATTAGTCACAAACACTGATGGTAAAAACAAGCAGACTTTTACTTCTGGTGGAAAATAAAATTACTTCTTCACAAACAAGTGATAGTCTTGAATCAAAATACAGTCTATAACTCAAAACAGTTGGTTTACAGTTGCTCAACTCATGATTCTCTTTGCTTTTGCTGAACTAACCGACATGCAGAGTCTTCATCCAAGAGATCAGCGTCGAACAGTGATTCTGGCTTCCTCTTATGGCTGATTGAGGAAGCAGTAGCCAATTACATTTCACTGTATCAGTTAAAATGACAGATACCATTTTCAATCATGGCTTATATATATATATTGCCAACCCAACACTAGAATTATATTCCTAACAGGCACGATGGCTTAGGGGTTTAAAGCAGTGATGAAATCTATTTTTTTTACTACTGGTTCTGTGGGCGTGGCTTTGTGGGGTCATGTGACTGAATGGGTGTGGCTATGTAGTCATGTAACTGGGGGATCAAAAGACAGAAACTCACTTTAACCATGTCCTGCTGGAGCAGGGTTGGACTAGATGACCTGCAGGTCCCTTCCAGCCCTGGATTATCCTCTGAAGCTGCATCTAATGCCTGGTTTGTAGTCCTTCCTTCCTTCCTCTCCTTTTTCCCTCCCTGCCTCCCTGCCTCTCTGCCTTTCTTTCTTTTTCTTTCTTTCTTTCTTTCTTTCTTTCTTTCTTTCTTTCTTTCTTGCTTTCTTTCTCTTTCTTTCTTTCCTTTTTAGTATTTTTTACTACCAGTTCAAACCGACCCAAACTGGTAGCATTTCACCTCTGGGTTAAAGATGCTGAGCTTGTCAGCTGGAAAGCTGACAGCCCCAGTTCAAGACCCGAGCGCAGCACGATGGGGTGAGTTCCCATGATTTGCTCCACCTAGCAGTTCGAAAGCAGGCAAGTGCAAGTAGATAAATAGGTACCGCTTTGATGGGAAGGTAACAGCGGTCCGTGCCTCTCTGCATATTGTCATGCTGGCCATATGACCATAGAAATGTTGTTGGGCAACATTGGCTCCCTCGGCTAACAAACGGAGATGATGATTTTGGTCACCACACTGTAAAAATAGATGTTGAGACCCCTAGAAAAAGTGCAGAGAAGAGCAACCAGGATGATGAGGGGACTGGAGGCTAAAACATACGATGAACAGTTGCAGGAACTGGGCAGGACTAATCTAGTGAAGAGAAGGACCAGGGGAGACAGGATAGCAGCGTTCCAGTATTGGAGGGGCTGCCACAGAAAGGAAGGGGATCAAGCTATTTTCCAAAGCACTCAAAGGCCAAACAAGGAATAATGGATAGAAACTGAACAAGGAGAGATTCCACCTGGAAATAAGGAGAAATTTTCTGACAGCGAGAACAATCCACCCATGGAACAGAAGTTGCCTTCAGAAGTTGTGGGAGCTTCATCCCTGGAGGCTTTCAAGAGGAGACCAGACTTCCATCTGTCAGAAATGATGTAGGGTCTCCTGCTTGGGGGGTGGGAGAGGGGTTGGACTAGATCAGGGGTCCCCAACCTTTTTTGCACCAGGGACCGGTTTCATTTTAAAGAAAATTCTGCGGATCAGCTGGCGTAGAGGAGGAGTGGGGGGAGGGGGAACAGGCGGTGCATGCGCATGTGGGGGGGAGTTGGCTCACTCAGCCCTCTAGGGCCTCCAACGGCGCGAACGGCCACGCCTGCGCTCTCCTGCATCCGGCGTGCGCTTTGCCCAGGGGGCTGCCCCCTCCTCCCTCCTCCTTCTCTCCGGCCCTGCGGCCCGGTTCCTATCAAGCCACGGACCGGCACCGGTCCACGGACCGGGGGTTGGGGACCCCTGGACTAGATGACCTACAAGGTCCCTTTCAACCTTGTTAAACTAAGATGTATGAGCACCAGGGGTGGATTCCTCCCAGTTCTAACCTCTTCTATAGAAGAGGTTCCACAAATCTACAGTGCCGTTTAGAACCGGTTCCAGCTCCCTCCCTCCCCCCACCCATCCACACATCAGCAAGATGAAGAGCGAGAGGAAGAATTCTGGGAGTTGAAGTCCATAAATCTTAAAGTTGTCAAGTTTGAACACCCCTGGGGGGGGGGGGGTTTCCTAAAGGGTTTGGGGTGCAATGGTGTTGCAACTTGACAGCTTTAAGACTTGCTTGCTTCAAATGCCAGAGTTTCTAAGCCAACATTTTGGTTGCTAAGCAAGAGCGTTGTTAAGTGAGTTTCACCACATTTTACAAGTTGGCCACGCCCAACCAGTCACATGACTGCCAAGCCACTCCCACCCGGTCACATGGCCAGCAAGCCATTCCCACCCAGTCACATGGCCGGCAAGCCATTTCCACAAAGCAGGCCACACCTCAGAAGAGGTTCTAAAAAAAATTGAAACCCACCACTGATGAGCACCACCCCCTAGAATCAGACACAACTGGACCGGGGAAACCGCTACCTATCTAAACAGGAGCGAGGAGGAGGTGGAAAGGGCTTTTCAAAAGTCTCCCATCAAATCTGTACCTAGAGAAACAGAATAGGGCGTTTACTCACGTCTCCAAGGGGAGTATCTTAAAAGGTTTAATCGTTATTAAAAACTGAGACATTTTGTTACTCATCAGACATGAGTAATAAGGCAATATGTTTAAAATTATGTTTGTATGATTTTATTTTTATAAGAATAAATTTAAAAAAAAAATGACTGAATGGATAACATCATCATCATCATCATTATCATGACTATTGCTTCAAGGACATGGGCTTTGGACAATGACCTCAAAGGTTTGTCTAAAGGTCGAATCGTGGCAACTGGGCCAATCTTTGTTAATCTGAGACGTTTTGTTGCTCATCCAAGCAACTTCAACAGTCAGAGAAAAAGTAGGTGTTAATTACTACTTTATAAGGCCTTGGTGAGGCCACACTTGGAATACGGCATCCAATTTTGGTCTCCACAATGTAAAAAAAGATGTTGAGCCTCCAGAAGGAGTGCAGAGAAGAGCAACAAAGATGATTAGGAGACTGGAGACATATGAAGAACGGTTGCAGGAGCTGGGTATGTCTAGTTTAATGAAAAGGAGGACCAGGGGAGACATGATAGCAGTCTTCCGATATCTCAGGGGTTGCCACAAAGAAGAGGGAGTCAAACTATTCTCCAAAGCACCTGAGGGCAGAACAAGAAGCAATGGGTGGAAACTAATCAAGGAGAGAAGCAACCTAGAATTAAGGAGAAATCTCCTAACAGTGAGAACAATTAATCAGTGGAACAGAAGTTGCCTCCAGAAGTTGTGAATGCCCCAACACTGGAAGTCTTTAAGATGTTGGATAGCCATTTGTCTGAAGTGGTGTAGAGTTTCCTCCCTAAGCAAGGGTTGGACTAGAAGACCTCCAAGGCCCCTTCCAACTCTTCTGTTCTGTTCTGTTCTGTTCTGTTCTACTCTACTCTATTCTACTCTACTCTACTCTACTCCTATTTCTATTTCTATTCTATTCCACTCCACTCCATTCCACTCCACTCCATTCCTATTCCTATTCCTATTCCTTTCTGTTCATTTCTGTTCTGTTCTGTTCTACTCTACCTCTACTCTACTCTACTCTACTCCTATTCCTATTCTATTCTATTCTATTCTATTCTATTCCACTCCACTCCATTCCATTCCATTCTATTCTCCTCTACTATACTCCATTCCACTCTATTCTATTCTAGTTAGACAGTCATTGGAATGTACCAACGATGGCCACACCAAGAGTTTTTCCCCCAAATACATCACAATATGTCAGTGAAGACACAAACCTCCGGGTCCCAGCCTAGCTATCAGGCCCTCGTCTAAAGGTTGAATCGTGGCAACTGGAGCAATCCTTGTTCATCTGAGATTTTTTTTGGTGGCTTCCTGGACACCTTTGGCCTGGAGGATTGAGTCCTCATTGACAGACAGGCCTCAAAGGTTCATTCTCCTGGCCGAAAGAGGGCCTGCTGGCCCGATTCCACTGGGCTTCTTCTCCTGTGTTACTTGGTTAAGGCGACGCGCACCAACTTTTCCGATTTGTTTACCTCGAGTGCGCGAGCGTCGCCGTGAGGCTTCCTCCTGCCGACAGTAATTCGGCACAGTTGGCGACAGTGCCAGAGGGCTCGGGGAAGCAGAGTTTCCCCTGGCCCCATCCCCCCCCCCATGTAAAAATCTCCGACTCCAGAATCTGACAGCCAACCCATGGGAGGGAAAGCTCCCAGACCTTCGGAAGGCCGGATGCTTCCCGTGTGCAGACATGCAACACGCCTTTGACCAGCAACCCACCTGACACTAATTGGATCTGTCCAGATTGAGAGATTTGAGCTGGGCTTTTGAATTCCCCGAGCTCAGCTCTCTGTGGCCGGTGGAGGGACATGGGTGGAATCTTAAAGGCTCTCCACTCTCGTATTCCCAGGGTAGGAAGTGCTAAAATCCTATATGCTTTCATCTTGCTTGAATGCTTGCCCAATGTCATGTTCTCTCTCGCGCGCGCGCTCCCTTTCTCCTTCCCCCTCTCCTTCGTTCTCTTTCCTTCTTTCTCCCGATCTCTCTCTATCACCCTCTCTCTCTCTCGCCCGCTCTCCCTCTTTCTCACCTCCCACTTTCTCCCTCCCTATCCCTCTCTCCCTCTCTCTCCATTCTCCTTTCTCTCCCCTCTCCCTCTCCCTTTCTCTTGCTCTTTCTCTCCCTCTCCTTCTTTCTCTCTCCCTCCTTCTTTCTCTCCCTGCTCTCCCTTTCTCTTTCTCCTCCTCTCCTTCTTTCTCTCTCCCTCTTTCTCTCTTTCTCCCTGCCTTTAACTCCTTCTCCTTCTTTTGCTCTCCCACTCTCTCCTTTCTTCTTTCTCTCCCCCTCACCGTCTCCCTTTCTCTTTCTCCCCCTCCTTCTTTCTCTCCCTGCTCTCCCTTTCTCTTTCTCCTCCTCTCCTTCTTTCTCTCTCCCTCTTTCTCTCTTTCTCCCTGCCTTTAACTCCTTCTCCTTCTTTTGCTCTCCCACTCTCTCCTTTCTTCTTTCTCTCCCCCTCACCGTCTCCCTTTCTCTTTCTCCCCCTCCTTCTTTCTCTCCCTGCTCTCCCTTTCTCTTTCTCCTCCTCTCCTTCTTTCTCTCTCCCTCTTTCTCTCTTTCTCCCTGCCTTTAACTCCTTCTCCTTCTTTTGCTCTCCCACTCTCTTCTTTCTTCTTTCTCTCCCCCTCACCGTCTCCCTTTCTCTTTCTCCCCCTCCTTCTTTCTCTCCCCCTCTCTCTCCATTCTCCTTTCTCTCCCCCTCTCCCTTTCTCTTTCTCCCCCTCTCCTTCTTTCTCTCTCCCTTTCTTCCTTTCTCTCTCTATCACCCTCTCTCTCCCTCTTTCTCTCTCCCTTTCCCCCTCTCTCTCCCTCCTTCTTTCTCTTTCCCTCTTTCTTCCTTTCTCTCTCTATCACCCTCCCTCTCCCTCCCTCTCTCCCTCTTTCTCTCCCTTTCCCCATGGCTGGGGGGGACATTTCCACCCTCCCTGGGCTTCAGAGGCTTTCTTCGAGCCTCCAGGAGGGTGAAAACAGTCTCCCCCAGATTGCAGAGGCCCTCTGGAGGCTGGAAACGGATGTGTTTCCAGACTTCTGATGCTTCTGGTAGGCCTGTTTTTCACCCCCCCCCCAGACCCTCCGTGCAGATCCTGGCATGATGAACAGGCTGCATGGAGACTCCTAGGAGGGAGGGGCGGAGTGGGCATGGCCAGCCGGTCCTTGTAACTATCGGTTCGGCGAACCAGATTAAACTTAACATCCGCTTTGCCCCGTTGGGCCCATTTTTTACCCTCCCCAGGATCATGAGGCTTTCCTGGAGCCTGTCAATAGCGAAAACGGCCTCCCCCCAGCCCCCTGGAGGAAATACCAAGCTCAGCCTGGAGGTGAGCAGTGCAGTGCATGTATGGGGTGTGCTTTGCGTTATGGGTGCCGGCACAAGTACAATACAATAGCAGAGTTGGAAGGGAGCTTGGAGGTCATCTAGTCCAACCCCCTGCTTAGGCAGGAAGCCCTATACCGTTTCAGACAAATGGCTATCCAACATCTTCTTAAAGACATCTGGAGGCAATTTCTGTTCCACTGGTTAATTGTTCTAACTGTCAGGAAATTTCTCCTCAGTTCTAAGTTGCTTCTCTCCTTGATTAGTTTCCACCCATTGCTTCTTGTTCTACCCTCAGGTGCTTTGGAGAATAGCTTAACTCCCCTTTCTTTCTTTCTTTCTTTCTTTCTTTCTTTCTTTCTTTCTTTCTTTCTTTCTATCTTTCTTTCTTTCTTCCTTCTTTCCTTCATTCCTTCCTTCCTTCCCTCCTTCCATAGAATAGAATAGAATAGAATAGAATAACAGAGTTGGAAGGCACCTTGGAGGTCTTCTAGTCCAACCTCCTGCCTAGACAGGAAACCCTACACCACTTCAGACAAATGGCTATCCAACATCTTTTTAAAGACTTCCAGTGTTGGGGTATTAACTTCTAGATGCAAGGTGTCGGATTAATTGTTCTAACTGTCAGGAAATTCCTCCTCAGTTCTAAGTTGCTTCTCTCCTTGATTAGTTTCCACCCATTGCTTCTTGTTCTGCCCTCAGGTGCCTTGGAGAATAGTTTGACTCCCTCTTCTTTGTGGCAGCCTCTGAGATATCGGAACACTGCTATCATGTCTCCCCTGGTCCTTCTTTTTATTAAACTAGACATTCCCAGTTCCTGCAACCGTTGTTCATATGTTTGTGAGCTATTGCATGCCCACGTTCACATTTTCGGCGCCCCACAACAAAAAGCTTAGCCATCCCTGCTACAGCGGATAAATAGTTTCTTTGGTGTCCAATTCATGTGATTCTGTTTCAATGTCATATAGTTTAGTATCATTATTGTATTGAGTTTTGATTTAGAAGTACGTTAGCCAATCAACTTTCATGTTTTGTTCTGCCAAGGATTGTTTTTGTCCAGAAATGGAAAAATAAACTAATTCCAAGCGAAGATGAAATAATAAGAAAGGTTATGGACTGTGCTGAAATGGACAAATTAACTAAAAAAATCCAGGGAAAAGCAGAATCAGAATTCTATCCAATATGGGATAAAATATGGATGGAGGAAAGGAACAAGAACTAATGAAGGAATACAGCAAAACTTAAAAACAGGAGTTATGGGTAAAATAAGAGGGTTTAGAAGGGTGAAATCCAAATGAAATATAACAGAAGGGGAAACAATATAAGATGATTAACAATTGCTATTAGAAAGAACAGGTAGTTCTTGTTTCATATTGTATAGTGTAAATCAGTGGTGGGTTTCTGCAGGCTCACACCTACTCGCGAGAGCCGGTTGGTGAAATTTAGAGAACCGGTGAGAGGGGGTTCCACTGGCGTACCTGGAAGTAAATCTGGCCCACCTCTGCCAGTGACCCAACGGGAAGGAAAGGAAAGGAAGGAAGAAAGGAAAGAAAGAAAGAAAGAAAGAGAGGGAGGGAGGGAGGGAGGGAGGGAGGGAGGGAGGGAGGGAGAGAGAGAGAGAGAGAGAGAGAGAGAAAGAAAGAAAGAAAGAAAGAAAGAAAGAAAGAAAGAAAGAAAGAAAGAAAGAAAGAAAGAAAGAAAGAAAGAAAGAAAGAAAGAATTTATCATCACAATTGAGTCCAAAATTTTGGTTGCTAAGCAAGAGCGTTGTTAAATGAGTTTCACCACATTTTAAAAGGTGGCCACTTCCACCCTGTCACATGACTGCCAAGCCACGCCCACAAAATAGGCCACACCTACAGAGTAGGTTCTAAAAAATGTGAAACCCACCACTGGTGTAAATGTAGTATATGTCTAAGTTTTGTGTGAGTTAATTAATTAATTTAATTAATTAATTAATTTTAATTTAATTTAATTTAATTTATTAAATTTGTTGACCGCTCCCTCTCCCCGAGGGGACTCGGAGCGGTGCACAGGGCTAATAAAACAATAAATACATACATATAGTTAAAAACAAATTAAATATTTCCCTGCGCTAAAAATTCCAATTAAAAACTAAAATCACCATCTAAAATTTCTGGCAACCCCATCGAAGAGAGTGTATTTTATGCGTTTGTAAATAAAATTTATTAATTTTTTTAAAAAAAGTTTCTTTGGTGGACTTTCTGACTTTTCTATTTTCCCATCCTTTGAAGGGAAGAATGCCGTGGATACGATCCACGCAGCCCCCTAGTGGGAAGGAAGGAAGGAAACGGACTTCAGGCTTCCTAGGGTGAGACGCAACTTAACAGGCTGTAAAACAAAGCCAACGTCCGTTGTGGAACACAGCTTACGCAAGCAGATTCCATTCGTCTCCTTTGCGTGCGGGGATGTACAATGGTCTTGGCGAAGTTGCTTGCCGAAGAGCATTGATTACGTTCGCCCATCTGTTTTGAAAAGAACCATCAATGTACAGCACGCTACCCAGGCGTAACCCTTATGTCATGTCAAATGAAGGACGGATGCATCTATTTTTAAGGCTCCCCGATCCGGAATGCTAAAATCCAGAGGACAGCTCATTGGCAAACGAAACTATACAGGTGGCGGGGGAGCGAGAGAAATCTAACCTTGGTTGCCCTCTATTGATTAACCAGGCTTTGGCTGCCCCTCATTAGTGTTTGCAGATCTTCCTCCTAGCTTGCTTACTGTGTTACTCAGAGTTGGGTTTTGCTGACTCATTAGCTGTACGTTTTTTCCGTCCCTAATTGCTTGATTCCGATGTGCATTTTTCACTTTAGATCAGCGTTCCTCAGCCTTAATAACATTAAGATGTGTGGACTTCTACTCCCAGAATTCTCTGGCCGGCGCGCTGGGAGGGAACGCCACACATCTTAATGTTGCTGAGGTTGGGAAACCTTGCTTTCGATGGAATCAAGAAACGGTTGGATTGCTCTGGATATTCTGAGCCACAAGATAAGGAGTTCCCCAAGTTCAATATTGGATAACTAGCAGCCCTACCAGATCGACACACAGCTGATCGCACTATTAGCATCAGAGCAATGGCACTTAGGCTTCTATAGCGCTTCACAGTTCTTTACAGCCCTCTCTAAGCGGTTCACAGAGTCAGCCTCTTGCCCCCAACAATCAGGGTCCTTATTTGACCCACCTCGGAAGGATGGAAGGAAGGCTGAGTCAACCTTGAGCCTGGTGAGATTTGAACTGCTGGCAGTGGGCAGTGAGTTAGCCTGCAGTACTGCATTCTGTCCACTGCACCACTACAGCTTCCTTCCTTCTCATTTCCATTCCTTCCTTCACATCTTCCTTCCTTCCTCCCTCCCTCCCTTCCTTGTTTCCTTGCACAACAATAACAACAACAACAACAACAACAACAACAATAATAATAATAATAATAATAATAATTTTAATTTTAATTTATAAACCGCTCTCTCTCCCCGAAGGGACCCGAGGAAATTTTAAAATGCATATATAAAACCACAAACAAATACAATATTAAAATGAATTATACTAAAACCCTGCGCTAAAATCCCATATTAAAACTAAAACTAAACCCCTAAAAACCCTAAAAACAGTTCTATTATCCCAGGCCGGCCAAGCAGAAGAAGTGTGTTTTTAGTTTTTGACGGAAGGAGCGGAGGTCCGTAGTTGTTCTAATTTCGGGGGGAAGGTCGTTCCAGAGGGTCGGGCCCGCAACAGAGAAGGCCCTTCCCCTGGGCGTCGCCCGCTGGCATAGCCTAGTGGACGGCACACGGAGAAGTCCCTCTCTGTGGGAGCGAATCGGCCGCAGGGATGTATGGGGCAGGATGTGATCCCGCAGATAGCTAGGTCCCGTGCTTCATTCCCAAGCAATAACACTTAAACACTGTATACTTTACAGCCCTCTCTAAGCGGTTGACAGAGTCAGCCTCTTGCCCCCAACAATCTGGGTTCTCCTTTTAGTTATAAAGTAATTTTTATTAGTTTCACAATTTTATGAAAGGAAAGGGGTAAATAGGGTATTTTAACAATATTTTAGAGCTTCCATATCGGGGTTGGTGACCACCTCCGAATCTTCTTTCGAGGTTAAATTCATTGGAAAGTAAAAAAAGAAAGCAAGGGGTACATACATTTTAAGTCATACGCTTCATAATCAAAAATCTCATACATTCAGTTATTTTGTTTCTATTAACATCCTTACAGGAATCTCCGTACATTTTTGTGATCTGAGTCTCTTTGCTATTGTTTCTTCTTCTTCCACCCCACCAGCAGGCAGAGCTGCGGCCACTCCCGTTCCCGTATCTTCGTCATCTAGGATTGAGGAGTGCTTTTTAAGAAGGGCCTCTGCCTCTTCTACTGTTTTCATTCTAACTCTTCCTCCCTCAATCTGGGTTCTCCTTTTACCCACCTTGGAAGGATGGAAGGCTGATGAGATTTAAACTGCCAAATTGCAGGCAGCCGGCAGGCAGCAGAAGTAGCCTCCAGTACTGCACTCTAACCACTGAGCCCCCATGGCTCATATTGGGTACCTTAAGATCAGTGGTGGGTTTCAAAATTTTTTAGAACCTACTCTGTAGGTGTGGCCTATTTTGTGGGCATGGCTTGGCAGTCATGTGACAGGGTGGGAGTGGCCACCTTTTAAAATGTGGTGAAACTCATTTAACAACGCTCTTGCTTAGCAACCAAAATTTTGGACTCAATTGTGATGATAAATTCTTTCTTTCTTTCTTTATTTCTTTCCTTTCTTTCTTTCTTTCCTTTCTTTCCTTTCTTCCTTTCCTTTCCTTCCCATTGGGTCACCGGCAGCGGCGGGCCAGATTTACTTCCAGGTACGCCAGTGGAACCCCCTCTCACCGGTTCTCTAAATTTCACCAACCGGCTCTTGCGAGTAGGTGCGAGCCTGCAGAAACCCACCACTGGTTAAGATCTACATACCAGCTTCGAGCCATATTCATCTAGCTGAAGGCCCAGGGGCCAGATCCGGCCTGCGGAGTGCCTTAGATATGGCTCTCTCAGCCGCCCTGGAAACAGCAAAGGATGAGCCCGCGGTTCCTCTGCCAATGAAAACAGAGCTCAGTGGGGCCTCTGGCAGAGGGCTAGAGGAGAGCATCACAGAAAATAATGGGGCCCAATAGGGTTGTATGCGTGTTTCCCCCAACCCATGTTTTTGCTAGCAGAGGGCTGCAGGAGGCCGTTGCAGCTGAAAACGGAGCTCGGGAGCCAGATTTTGTTGACAGTGTACTCCGACCACCACAGGCGCCCCCAACATGAGTGCCGTTAAGCTGGCCATGCCCACCCTGGCCACGCCCACCCCACCTAGGTCAAACACAACCCGATGCGGCCCTCCACGAAATCACATTTGACACCCCCGTTCTATCACACCTAGGAAGGGGAAACGCTCTGCAAGAAAACAGGTAGTCCTTGACTTAGAACAGTTCATTTAGTGGCCGTTCAAAGTTACGATGACACAATAAAAAGTGACTTACGGCCGTTTTCCACACATACGACCGTTGCGGCATCCCTAGGGTCACGTGATTTGCATTCGGATGCTTGACGGCTGGCTCACATTTATGACAGCTGCAGTGTCCTGGGAGTCACGCGATCCCCTTTTGCGACCTTCTGACGAGCAAAGTCCATGGGGAAACCTGATTCCCTTTACCGCCGTGTGACTCATTCAAGAGCTGCAGTGATTCGCTTTACAAACATGGCAGGAAAAGTCCTAAACTGGGGCAAAACTCACTTTACCAATCACATACATTTCGACCTCCATTGTGGTTGTACAAGGACTCCCTGTGTAAGAAATTAATTAGTAATATCCACCCATCAAAACAGAATAACGGAATTGGAAGCAAAGGTGGCTGTCACCTAATGTAACAACCCCAAACTGAAAATGGGAGCGTGTGTGCGCCTTCCACACACTCGCGCAGCTTCAAACACACTGTGAGTATATAGGACGTGATAGCACCCTGGCGGATGGATGGGGCCAACCACTGCTCGGGACTACCGAAAGGCTGAAAATTAAGTTCTGGCAAGCAGTCTTTGTGGCACGAGACACAATGAGCAAAATCTTCAGAAATACCAACTGTTGTCTCCTACAACCACCACTCCCCTTTCTTCCTATTTATTCCCCAGCCAGGGAGGTGCCATTCAGTATCCATGTGTGCCTTGCTTACCGAGTCAACTCCTTGTTCTCCTCTCCTAACAGCTCTGCGCATACGTGCATCTGGAACAGGCCCCAGCTGTTCTTCTTCCTCCCTCATAGCAGCCTCCAAAGGCAGCTGCCTCTCCGGTGGCTGGGAAATGTCGGACGGCCCTGGCTCTATCTCTGCGTCCGACACAGAGCATCCATCAGAGCCTTCCCCAGACTCCAGAAGTGGCCCAAGTTCTTCCCCGACCTCCTCATCGTCCGAGTCGGCCGCCAGCTCCACTGGCAGCTGGTGGGCCACAACAATAACATCAGATAAAGAAGTTTGCAAAGATCACATTTCACTCATAACTCCTATGGGGGCTACCTAAGGATCCTGTGAGTACGGTATATTCAAAGGGCCAATGCCATTAGAAAGCAGAGCGCTAAATTTCAAAGTTATGGGGGGCGGGGGAAAACCATATGTTTTGAGTTTTTGAGTTTTTTTGAGTTTTTATTTGATTTATATCCCGCCTTTCTCCAAAAGGACCCAGGGCGGCGCACAGGAATTTAAAATAACATATAAATAATACAAAATACAAAATTTAAAAAGCTATTAAATATTCAAACCTGCGCTAAAACCAATTAAAACCCCCATTTTAAAACTATCTATATACTAGTCCCAGCGGAGGCTATGTTAGGCCGGCTTGATGAAACAGGTGTGTTTTTAAACACTGGCGGAAGAGGCGGAGGTCGGTGATGGTACCGAGTTCAGGGGGTAGGTTGTTCCACAGGGCAGGGCCCGCCACAGAGAAGGCCCTTCCCCTGGGTGTTGCCAGTCGGCATTGTCCGGCCGACGGCACCCTGAGAAGGCCCTCTCTGTGGGAGCGGATCGGTCTAAGGGATGTATGGGGTAGGAGACGGTCTCGCATGTAACTAGGCCCCGAGCCATGGAGCACTTTGAAGATGGTCGTCAAGACCTTGAAGCGCACCTGAAAGACCACAGGAAGCCAGTGCAGCTCGCGCAGGATCGGTGTTATATGGGAGCATCTAGAGGCTCCCGTAATCACCCGCGCAGCTGCATTCTGCACTAACTGTAGCTTTCGAGTGCACCTCAAGGGAAGCCCCATGTAGAGAGCATTGCAGTAGTCGAGTCGGGATGTTTTACATATTCCCCTTGTCAAAAGACTTGCAATGCACTCTCTAGATAATTCAGGTTGCATTAAGAAGGTGATTTGGGGAATGGGCTCGCATTGATTGTTCCTTATCTGTGACATTTTTATCGTGTTTTCAGGAAGCCATATGTTGCCCACATTGCAAAGACGCCGGAATGCACCTTTTCAAAGTGTATTTCCCTGCAATACATCAGGTTCAAGCATGTAAAAGACCAAAGGAAAGCAATTATGCGCTCAGAGGCAGCACATAAATATAACGAAAGGGGCAAAGCATTATGTTTCTAGAGGCGAGAAGGATCCATCCATTTCTTTCAGTTTTGTTATTTCTTACTAGCCATTCAAGGCCACGCATTGCTGTGGCCCAGTCTGGTTAAATGGCCAACCAATCTGTGTGTAGATCTACACCTGCACACACAAACACGTATACACAACCACCGTACAACCCCCAACCTACCTACCTACTGTATTTCTCCCTCTCCCTCTCTATCCCTCTACCTACCTACCTACCTACTATACTTCTCCCTCTTTCTGTCTCCCTCTCTATCCGCCTACCTACCTACCTACCTACTGTATTTCTCCCTCTCTCTCTCTATCCCTCTACCTACCTACCTACCTACCTACTATACTTCTCCCTCTTTCTCTCTCCCTCTCTATCCGCCGACCTACCTACCTACCTACTGTATTTCTCCCTCTCTCTCTATCCCTCTACCTACTTACTTACCTACCTACTGCATTTCTCCCTCCCTCTCTCTATCCCTATAGCTGCCTACCTACCTACCTATTGTATTTCTCCTTGAATCTTATGGACAGAGTATTTTATGTCATAAAGGATGACATAATACCTGTGGCCCACTGCTCTCTCTGTATCCATCTACCTACCTTTTTTTACAATTTTTTACATTTCCATTGCATGTACCTGGCACAGGTGTGACATCTACACAATCTATATATATCATTGATGCCGTATTTGAAAGGAACGTTGTGTGAAAATTTGGAAGCGATCGGTGCAGGACTTTCGGAGATTAGCGGTTTTGAACAAACTCTTACTACATTTTTATTTATATAGATGTTTCCAGTACAGTGGTGGTTCCTGTCCACATTATTTTACCAACAGTATCAAACTTTACTGAATAAACCACATTGGCACAGAAGAAGCAAAACCAGCTCTGGGTTTCCTGCGCCAAAGCAAGCAACGTTCATTCCCTCTTTCCCTAGGGGCCACTCCCAGTCCATTACAGTCCACCAATCACTTGTGTTCATTTTGTTATGGGAACCAGCCAGCCACGCTCAGAAATCTACTCGGGGTGTCCTTGAGGGGTGAGCATTGTCTCACAGGTACAGATGATGCTTGGATGCCATTTCCACCCTTGTGTTCCATTACACACATACTTTTCTTTGTCAAGCTACGAGTGAAGTGGAATATAGATGTCACTCTTGACACTTGTCCTGCCCTCAGATGCTTTGGAGAACAGGTTGAGCCCCTCTTCTTTGGGGCAGCCCCTTAGATATTGGAACAGTGCTATCATGTCGCCCCTAGTCCTTCTTTTCATTAAACTAAAGTTAAAGGTTCCCCTCGCACATATGTGCTAGTCGTTCCCGACTCTAGGGGGCGGTGCTCATCTCCGTTTCTAAGCTGAAGATTTAAGATTTAAGATTTATTGCATTTATATATCGCCCTATCTCCCTTTCGGGACTCAGGGCGGTGTGCAGCCAACAGTAAAAATGAGTAATATAAAAGTTAAGATCAAATGTTAAGATATAATTAAATAAATTGGCCTGCCAAATTAAAAACCCCTACTAAAATCAATTTAAAAACTACGACAGGCCGGCAGCACGAAATAAATGGGTCTTCAGGGCCCGACGGAAAAGGCGTAGGTCTACCTACCTACCTACCTACCTACCAACCTACCGTATTTCTCCCTCTCTCTATCCCTCTACCTACCTACCGTATTTCTCCCTCTCTCTATCCCTCTACCTACCTACCTACCCACCTACTGTATTTCTCCTTGAATCTTATGGACAGAGTATTTTATGTCATAAAGGATGACATAATACCTGTGGCCCACTGCTCTCTCTGTATCCATCTACCTACCTTTTTTTACAATTTTTTACATTTCCATTGCATGTACCTGGCACAGGTGTGACACCTACACAATCTATATATATAGAATTGAATAGAATAATTTTATTTATATACCGCATCCTCTCCCCAAAGGGACTCAGAGCGGTGCACAGGGAAATTTAAAAATACCAATAAATATACATAAATAATACCTAGTTTGTCCGTAGGTCAGGGGGTAGGTCATTCCAGAGGGCAGGGGCTGCTACAGAGAAGGCTCTCCCCCTGGGGGTCGCCAGCCGACATTGTTTAGCCGATGGCACCCTGAGGAGGCCCTCTCTGTGGGAGCGAACTGATCGGTGGGAGGTATTTGGTAGCAGGAGGTGGTCTTGAAGATAGCCAGGTCCCTTGCCATGGAGCGCTTTAAAGGTGATTACTAATACCTTGAAGCGCACCCGGAAAGCCACAGGCAGCCAGTGCAGCTCGCGCAGGAGAGGTGACATGTGGGAGCATCTAGACGCTCCCAGAATCCCCGCGCGGCCGCATTCTGAACTAACTGGAGCCTCCGGGTGCACCTCAAGGGAAGCCCCATGTAGAGAGCGTTGCAGTAGTCTAGATGGGAAATGACGAGGGCTTGAGTGACCATACGTAAAGCGAAGAGCCAGCGTGGTCCAAAGACGTCTCTGTGGTCATGTGGCTGGCATGACTAAATGTCGAAGGCGCACAGAACGCTGTTACCTTCCTACCAAAGGTGGTCCCTATTTTTCTACTTGCATTTTTTAACCTGCTTTCGAACTGCTAGGTTGGCAGAAGCTGGGACAAGTCATGGGAGCTCACTCCGTTACGCAGCGCTAGGGATTCAAACCGATGAACTGCTGACCTTTTTGATCGATAAGCTCAGCGTCTTAGCCACATCCCCCAATTCACACCCCATTCCTGCTACCGCACTTTGTATGTTTTAGCCTCAGATGAACAAGAGTTGGAAGCAGTGGTGGGTTTCTGCAGGCTCGCACCTACTCGCGAGAGCCGGTTGGTGAAATTTAGAGAACCGGTGAGAGGGGGTTCCACCGGCGTACCTGGAAGTAAATCTGGCCCACCGCTGCCAGTGACCCAACGGGAAGGAAAGGAAAGGAAAGGAAAGGAAAGAAAGAAAGAAAGAAAGAAAGAAAGAAAGAAAGAAAGAAAGAAAGAAAGAAAGAAAGAAAGAAAGAAAGAAAGAAAGAAAGAAAGAAAGAAAGAAAGAAAGAAAGAAAGAAAGAAAGAAAGAATTTATCATCGCAATTGAGTCCAAAATTTGGGTTGCTAAGCAAGAGCGTTGTTAAATGAGTTTCACCACATTTTAAAAGGTGGCCACTCCCACCCTGTCACATGACTGCCAAGCCACGCCCACAAAATAGGCCACACCTACAGAGTAGGTTCTAAAATAATTTGAAACCCACCACTGGTTGGAAGGGACCTTGCAGGTCATCTAGTCCAACCCCCTACCCAAGCAGGAGATCTTACATCTGCCTCTACCTAGGGTGGAACTCACAAGCTCCTGATTGGGAGGCCAGAGGTCCACCTCTCCTCGTCATTCTTGCTGTTCTTTTCTGCACTCTTTCTGGAGTCCCAATATCTCTCCATCGGTTTGCACCTCTGCACAAAATTCGTTTTCTTTTGGCACACCTTGCTCTTCATAAATTTTGCAATGAACAACATTTTCCCCAACTCAGTGTTTCTGACAGTGCTATATTTATTAGAAGATGCTTGTTGTACTTTTTAAAAAAAGGTTTGGAGACTTGCTTCACGGAGTCCGGAAAGGTACCCAGCCCTTGAAGGACAACTGTGTTTTCCTTCCTGGCGTGTTTTGGGGCCCGGTGTTCAAGAGAATCGAAATGGAGAATATTTTCTTTGAATAACCAGCAATGTGTAGGATTGGAAGAAACATCCATCTTGGATCAGTTCCAAGTGGGGAAAAAGACACTGGAAACATGGAGGCTGCTTGAAAAGGTGATTTAATGGTGGACAGGACCACATGGGGAGAGAAGGGAGGGAGGGAGAGAAGGAAGGAAGGAAGGAAGGAAGGAAGGAAGGAAGGAAGGAAGGAGGGAGGGAGGGAGGGAGGGAGGGAAGGAAGGAAGGAAGGAAGGAAGGAAGGAAGGAAGGAAGGAAGGAAGGAAGGAAGGAAGGAAGGAAGGAAGGAAGGAAGGAGAGGGTAAAGGTGGGGGAGAGAAGGAAGGGAAGGAGGGAGGGAGAGAAGGAAGGAAAGGATAGAGGAGAGAAGGAAGGGAAGGAGGGAGAGAAGGAAGGAAGGAAAGAAGGAAGGGACAAAAGGGTAAAGGTGGGGAGAGAAGGAAAGGAAGGAGGGAGGGAGGGAAGAAAGAAGGGTGTGAGAGAAGGAAGGAAAGAAACAAAAGGGTAAAGGGGGAGAGAAGGAAGGGAAGGAGGGAGCGAGAGAAGGAAGGAAGGAAGGAAGGAGACGAAAGGGTAAAGGAGGGGGAGAGAAGGAAGGGAAGGAGGGAGGGGAGGGAGGGAGGAACGAGGGAAGGAGGGAGGGAGGGAGGGAGGGAAGGAAGGAAGGAAGGAAGGAAGGAAGGAAGGAAGGAAGGAAGGAAAGGGTAAAGGTGGGGGAGAGAAGGAAGGGAAGGAGGGAGGGAGAGAAGGAAGGAAAGGATAGAGGAGAGAAGGAAGGGAAGGAGGGAGGGAGGGAAGGAAGGAAGGAAGGAAGGAAGGAAGGAAGGAAAGGGTAAAGGTGGGGGAGAGAAGGAAGGGAAGGAGGGAGGGAGAGAAGGAAGGAAAGGATAGAGGAGAGAAGGAAGGGAAGGAGGGAGAGAAGGAAGGAAGGAAAGAAGGAAGGGACAAAAGGGTAAAGGTGGGGAGAGAAGGAAAGGAAGGAGGGAGGGAGGGAAGAAAGAAGGGTGTGAGAGAAGGAAGGAAAGAAACAAAAGGGTAAAGGGGGAGAGAAGGAAGGGAAGGAGGGAGCGAGAGAAGGAAGGAAGAAAGGAAGGAAGGAGACGAAAGGGTAAAGGAGGGGGAGAGAAGGAAGGGAAGGAGGGAGGGGAGGGAGGGAGGAACGAGGGAGGGAGGGAAGGAAGGAAGGAAGGAAGTAAAGAAAGAGTAAAGGTGGGGGAGAGAAGGAAGGGAAGGAGGGAGGGAGAGAAGGAAGGAAAGGATAGAGGAGAGAAGGAAGGGAAGGAGGGAGAGAAGGAAGGAAGGAAAGAAGGAAGGGACAAAAGGGTAAAGGTGGGGAGAGAAGGAAAGGAAGGAGGGAGGGAGGGAAGAAAGAAGGGTGTGAGAGAAGGAAGGAAAGAAACAAAAGGGTAAAGGGGGAGAGAAGGAAGGGAAGGAGGGAGCGAGAGAAGGAAGGAAGAAAGGAAGGAAGGAAGGAGACGAAAGGGTAAAGGAGGGGGAGAGAAGGAAGGGAAGGAGGGAGGGGAGGGAGGGAGGAACGAGGGAGGGAAGGAGGGAGGGAGGGAGGGAGGGAAGGAAGGAAGGAAGGAACCCATCAACAACCTTGGAAAGATGAGCAACCATTTGCAGGCTTTTCGGGGGGTGGGGGGAGAAGTTAACTTTTGAAAACAAAGGACTGCATATTTTATCGTCTTCAAAGAGAACTGTGTCTCAGGAGACAGCACACAGTTCTGGCAACACTTAAAAGACAAGTGATACGGAAAGTCTTCCTTGCTGTTTGCTCTTGCAACATCAGAAGTGGCAGCTTGTTTTCCAGGAGGTCTGAGTAGGGAAAGTTGGATCGGATCATAAAGAGGGAAGGAAGACGATATGAATTTCAGTGGCAAAGCACCATGGGAGGGCAGGGAAGTCCAAATGCTGTTGCTAGGGCTATATTCACAGTATTCTCAGGAACCGTCTTCAACACCAAAGTTCAAAAGCCCCAATGCTCTCGCCTAGTTTGCTTTTTTGAAATGCAACATTAACTACTGTGGGAAGCACACCAGTGGTGGGTTCCTACCGGTTTGGACCGATTCAGCTGAACCGGTAGTGGTTTGGTGGCCTGAAACCAGCAGTGACCCAGGCCTGCCACTCCTCTGAACTGGTTCTCTGGGAGGCACCATAGGTGCTGCCATCTTGTTTTTTGCTTCTGCGCATGCACAGAGCAATTTTTATTGCATTGCGCATGCATGCGCAGCGCAGCCGTGAGTGAACCAGCAGTAGTGACTGCCGGAACCCACCCCTGAAGTACACCCCAAAAGGACAGTGCCAGAAACCTCAGAAAACAGTGCCAAGAGACTCAAGCCAGCTCTTTTCCCTTTAAGAAAACCCCCGGCAAAAGCACCAGCTGAAAGGAACGCTTAAGTAGAGCCATTAAGATAAGGGGAATCAATTGCTCCCCTCAGGACAGCGCTATAGGGCATTGAATGCCAAAACAATTAGACTCAAAGGCATTCCCCCCGTCCCCCACCCCCTCCATGCCATCACTCTGCTAAACAGGCAAATTCTACAGCACTGTCTTTGGCCTAAGAAATTTACTCATAGGCTGTATTGCTATTATCATCTTTCTCGTCTTCTCATCCTTTCTACGATCTTCTCCTTTTGGTAGGTTATGGTTTGTCACTTGCTGTTGTCTCTTATGATTAATGATTGTAACTATGATTTAAACTATCCCTTTATTATTGTATGTCTGTACGCTGAGAGCTTATGCACTGGATACAAAGTCCTTGTGTGTCCAATCACATTTGGCCAATAAAGAATTCTGTTCCATTACATTCCGTTCCATTCCATTCTATTCCATTCCATTCCACTGAATTCTTAGTTTTGTTTCTGTTTTTCCTTGGAAGATCAAAGCCAGATCAAAGCCTTGTACTGGATTAGACACTACTACTTCCTTTACAGATAGATGAAACCAAAAACAAGCCATTCAATATCTTAATTGTAATGTTGGTTGCTATATCTGTGGTCATTAATTTGACATTCTTTTAATTTAGTCCCATTTTTTTCACTGTGCTTCTTGATTCTTATTATCAGAGCTTGCAAATCACTTGCATTTTGGAGCTTCCAGAGTAGTGTGATCACCATTGCATGATTTATTGATGTTTCCTTTTCCAATTTTAAAACCATGCTCATCTTCTTCCAGCAAAGTTTGCCTCAAAATATATTCAGCATACAAATGGTCACAGATATCAGGCACTAGCTGGATACCCATGCTTCACGACAAAAGTATGTGATCGGGCTATGCAGGAGAAATTCAGTTAACATTCCTTTGGCTCAGTGGTGGTTGGTGATTGAAACACATAAGGGAATATCACTCCCGCCACCTTGAGTCCGAAAGCAGTTCCATAGGTGGAAGGCATAGATATTTTGGTGAGGTATTGATGTTTAGTACTGTAAAGAGGCCCAGACCGCTCCTGAGTGAAGGAGTAGAACATCAGCCAGTTTGAACTGAGGTAACGGAATGTGAGGCAACTGGCAGTTGGAACAGAGTTCTTTTCAGGTGGGGAGAGGGAGTAGAATGTCTAACTCCTTAGCATCACAGCATGTTAATATAAGACAACTGGCAGTTGGAACAGAGTTCTTTTTAGGTGTGGAGGGGGAGTAGAATTCCTTAGCATCAGAGCGTGTTCATTTACTGCATAAGAAATACTAATGCTTTGATGGTCATTTTGAAAAATCCTTTCTTAGTGAGCATTTAGAAGCCAAGAGGAACATACATGCAAAATTTCAGGTTTGTAGGCTTTACGGTTCTGGAGATTTTGGGATGAGTGAGCGGTACTTGTCTTTTATATATAGATAGATAATTGTTATTGTTTGAAGACAGTGCTCCACCCTGAAGAAATCATTGGACTGGCAAAAACTGAAGTATTATTCTGCTCCATCTCACTCTACATAAGAGGAGTTTGTGACATTTAAAGATAGATGTTGGTTCCAAGCTGGGAGAAAGACACTGGAGGCAAGCTGCAGGAAAGATGGCCTATGTTTATTTGATAGCCAGAAACCTCAGTGACAGCAACATGTTTCTGAGGTAGCTGACAAAATGAGATTGAGATAGGTGGGCTTTTGTACATTCTTTGGGGCTTTTTGATTGAGATGCCTACTTATTGCGAAATAGACTTTGAACTGTGCTTGAGTGTATCTGCTTAGCATTCTAATTAATGTTGCCTGATTCCCGTTGTGGTCATGCCGTGTCCTTGAAGGTGTCTTTTTAAATAAAGATGTCCTGTCCTTTTAAATAAAATTATTCCTGTATTTGTTTACGTTATTTATTTATTTATATTCCGCCTTTATTTTATTTTTTTACAAATAACAAACATATTTAACACACACACACACCACTACAAAAACCCTGTAAGGTGAGTTGAGCTGAGAGACAGGGATTGATCCAAATTCACTCAGCTACCTTTCATGGTTAAGGTGGGACTAGAACTCCCAGTCTCCTGGTGATTGGCCCAAAGCCACCCAGCTGGCTTTCAAGGGTAAGATGGGACTGGACCTCCCAGTCTCCTGGTGGTTGGCCCAAAGCCACCCACCTGGCTTTCAATGGTAAGGTGGGACTGAAACTCCCAGTCTCCTGGTGATTGGCCCAAAGCCACCCAGCTGGCTTTCAAGGGTAAGGTGGGACTGGAACTCCCAGTCTCCTGGTGATTGGCCCAAATTCACCCAGCTGGCTTTCAAGGGTAAGGTGGGACTGGAACTCCCAGTCTCCTGGTGATTGGCCCATATTCACCCAGCTGGCTTTCAAGGGTAAGGTGGGACTGGAACTCCCAGTCTCCTGGTGATTGGCCCAAATTCACCCAGCTGGCTTTCAAGGGTAAGGTGGGATTGGAACTCCCAGTCTCCTGGTGATTGGCCCAAAGCCACCCAGCTGGCTTTCAAGGGTAAGGTGGGACTGGAACTCCCAGTCTCCTGGTGATTGGCCCAAATTCACCCAGCTGGCTTTCAAGGGTAAGGTGGGACTGGAACTCCCAGTCTCTTGGTGATTGGCCCAAAGCCACCCAGTTGGCTTTCATGGCTAAGGTGGGACTGGAACTCCCAGTCTCCTGGTGATTGGCCCAAATTCACCCAGCTGGCTTTCAAGGGTAAGGTGGGACTGGAACTCCCAGTCTCCTGGTGATTGGCCCAAATTCACCCAGCTGGCTTTCATGGCTAAGGTGGGACTGGAACTCCCAGTCTCCTGGTGATTGGCCCAAAGCCACCCAGTTGGCTTTCAAGGGTAAGGTGGGACTGGAACTCCCAGTCTCCTGGTGATTGGCCCAAAGCCACCCAGCTGGCTTTCAAGGGTAAGATGGGACTGGAACTCCCAGTCTCCTGGTGATTGGTCCAAATTCACCCAGCTGGCTTTCAAGGGTAAGGTGGGACTGGAACTCCCAGTCTCCTGGTGATTGGTCCAAATTCACCCAGCTGGCTTTCATGGCTAAGGTGGGACTGGAACTCCCAGTCTCCTTGTGATTGGTCCAAATTCACCCAGCTGGCTTTCATGGCTAAGGTGGGACTGGAACTCCCAGTCTCCTGGTGATTGGCCCAAATTCACCCAGCTGGCTTTCAAGGGTAAGGTGGGACTGGAACTCCCAGTCTCCTGGTGATTGGCCCAAAGCCACCCAGCTGGCTTTCAAGGGTAAGATGGGACTGGAACTCCCAGTCTCCTGGTGATTGGTCCAAATTCACCCAGCTGGCTTTCATGGCTAAGGTGGGAATGGAACTCCCAGTCTCCTGGTGATTGGCCCAAATTCACCCAGCTGGCTTTCAAGGGTAAGGTGGGACTGGAACTCCCAGCCTCTTGTCTTCTGCCTGGTGCTGTAACCAGTAGACCAAAGAGGCTCTCTTATTTATTTGTATCCCGCCTTTATTATTTTTACAAATAGCATAAGGAGGCAAACTTTCTCTTCCCTCTTCTCATCCCCACCACACATATGTAGACACACACACACACTCACAAACGGACCTTTCGGTGTGTTATTAGGAATGATCAATGTGGCCATTTATGGCAGAAATTTCTTTCTGCATCTCGAGACCCTCAGCATTTCACTGCTCATGCAGATAATAACGGTACTTTGAACTTCCTGGTCATAACTCCAAGCTTCATTAAACAGGGTGTTTGTCACCTAAAATCCCTCTAAATGTCATTTTCCTCTCCATCAGGGAGAACTGACAATCCTGAGAAAAGGATATAAATAACAAATAATTATTCTTTGGCTAGTCTATCAAACGTTGACCATTTGACTGAGCTTGCATGCTAGAAGTTATGTGTTTAGCAAAGGAAGATCCTGAGATGCAAAAGGTTCTCCTTCTCTTTGTCTTCTCCTTCTCTGTCTCCTTCTCCATCTCCATCTCCTTCTCCTTCTCTGTCTCCTTCTCCTTCTCCATCTCCGTCTCCTTTTCTTCTCCTTCTCTTTCTCCTTCTCCTTCGCTTTCTTGGTCTCCTTCTGCTTCCCCATCTCCTTCTCCATCTCTGTTTCCATCTCTGCCTCCTCCTCCTACTTCTCTCCTCCTCCTCTTTCTCCTTCTCCTTCTCCTCCTCCTTCTCCATCCATCTCTTTCTCCTTCTCCTTCTTGGTCTCCTCCCTTTCTTTCTTCTTCTCCATCTCTGTCTCCATCTCTGCCTTCTTCTCTTTCTCATTCTCCTCTGTCTCCTTCTCTATCTCCATCTGTGTCTCCTTCTCTGTCTCTGTATCCTTCTCCAACTCTCTCTCCTTTAGTCTCCTTTTCCACCTCTCTCTCCTTCTCTGTCTCCTTCTCCATCTCTGTCTCCATCTCTGCCTTCTTCTCTTTCTCATTCTCCTCTGTCTCCTTCTCTATCTCCATCTGTGTCTCCTTCTCCGTCTCTTTCTCCGTCTCTGTCTCCTTCTCCAACTCTCTCTCCTTTGGTCTCCTTTTCCACCTCTCTCTCCTTCTCTGTCTCCTTCTCCATCGTTCGCTCCTTCTCTTTCTCCTCTTTCTCCTTCTCTTTCTCTGTCTCCTTCTCCTTCTCTGTCTCCACCTCTATCTCCGTCTTTATTTTCTTCTCTTTCCTTCTTTTTCAAACTATCTGATGGGCAATCTGACACTTTAAGTTGCCCTGGAATTCATCTTCAGCTTCCAAGATGGAACTGATCAGGTAATCCACCAAGAACGATGATCATTCATCATCCATCACCAGTGATCCCCATTGGGTTCTCATTATTTCTTCTCCAGGATCTCCTTGCTGACCAAAACGCCACAGTTCACCTGCATGGTTTTGTTTTTTTTTTTTTATTGTCAGCTAGTAGCCTCCAAATCTGGAACCTGGGATCCTTTGGAGACCTTCTCTGCCACTTTTAACAGGCAGGATGTTAATCTGCTAAAGCGTTGCTCCAGCTGGCAAGGGGGACAAAAGACGGCTGCTGGCAACCCAAAAACGTATGACATTTGTAGAGAGCAAAGGATAAACACATACACAGGACCATAAAAACGGAAATACCCCTCTGCTCTGTGCAGATTTCCAATTTGCATTTGGTTGGTTGGCTCCAGGAATCGTATCCCTGATCTCCATCCAAGAGCTCAAAACACTTCATGCTCTGCTCTCTTGTTCTCATTAACGGTGAGAACAATCAACCGGTGGGAATGGCTGGCTTTCAGCAGTTGTGAGTGTGCCATCACCGGAGGCTTTCAAGAAGAGACCAGAAAGTCATAGGTCTGAAACGGTATAAGGCCAGGATGGTGAACCTATGGCACCCGTGCCCCAGTGGTGGGTTTCTGCAGACTCGCACCTACTCGCGAGAGCCGGTTGGTGAAATTTAGAGAACTGGTGAGAGGGGGTTCCACCGGCATACCTGGAAGTAAATCTGGCCCGCTGCTGCCAGTGACCCAACGGGAAGGAAAGGAAAGGAAAGGAAAGGAAGGAAGGAAGGAAGGAAGGAAGGAAGAAAGAAAGAAAGAAAGAAAGAAAGAAAGAAAGAAAGAAAGAAAGAAAGAAAGAAAGAAAGAAAGAAAGAAAGAAAGAAAGAAAGAAAGAAAGAAAGAATTTATCATCACAATTGAGTCCAAAATTTTGGTTGCTAAGCAAGAGCGTTGTTAAATGAGTTTCACCACATTTTAAAAGGTGGCCACTCCCACCCTGTCACATGACTGCCAAGCCACGCCCACAAAATAGGCCACACCTACAGAGTAGGTTCTAAATATTTTTGAAACCCACCACTGCCGTGCCCAAAGTGGCACACAAAGCCATGTCGCCCGGCATACACGCAGCCTTGCCTGTTTGTCCTTTAGGTTTCTGGCATAATAATAATAATAATAATAATAATAATAATAATAATAATAATAATAATAATAATAATAATAATAATAATAATAATAATAATAATAATAATAATAATAATAATAATAATAATAATAATAATAATTTAATTTCTAGACCGCTCCCTCTCCCCAAGGGGACTCGGAGCGGTGCACAGGGAAGTTAAAACAATAAATACACATAAATAAAAACAAATTAAACAGTAAACCCTGCGCTAAAATTCCCCAATACCAATTCACTAAAATCCTATAACCCTATAATACTATAGTAGAGAGGCTACCCTAGGCCGGCCAAGCAGAAAAAGTGCGTTTTCAATTTCAGACGGAAGGAACGGAGGTCCGTGGTCGTCCTAATGTCGGGGGGAAGGTCGTTCCAGAGGGCAGGGCCCGCCACAGAGAGAGCCCTTCCCCTGGGCGTCGCCCGCTGACAAACTCTAGTGGACGGCACCCGGAGAAGTCCCTCTCTGTGGGAGCGAATCGGCCGTGAGGAAGTATGGGGCAGGATCCGATCCCGCAGATAGCTAGGTCCCGAGCCATGGAGCGCTTTAAAGATGATAACTAGCACCTTGAAGCGCACCCGAAAGACGACAGGCAGCCAGTGCAGCTCGCGCAAGAGCGGTGTTACATGGGTGAACCTTGCGGTTCCCATTATTGCTCGCGCGGCTGCATTCTGGACCAACTGCAATCTCCGGGTGCACCTCAAGGGGAGCCCCATGTAGAGAGAGTTACAATAGTCCAGTCGGGATGTCACGAGAGCATGAGTGACTGTGCGAAGGGCATCCCGGTCCAATAGGGGGCGCAATTGGC
The DNA here is from genome assembly GCA_039707465.1 of Rhabdophis nuchalis. Taxonomy (NCBI): domain Eukaryota; kingdom Metazoa; phylum Chordata; class Lepidosauria; order Squamata; family Natricidae; genus Rhabdophis; species Rhabdophis nuchalis. The sequence goes on along the minus strand of CM077648.1, from coordinate 10,697,159 downwards.
GTACCAGGCGAACCTGGTAAAACGCCCTCCTGGCCACGGCTGTCACCTGATCTTCCATGGACAGCCGGGTATCCAGGAGGACACCCAAGTTGCGCGCCCCATCCACAGGGGCAAGATGTTCGCCCCCTATGGCCAGCGATGGAGTCAGCTGGTTGAACCGGGCAGCCGGAAACCACAGCCACTCGGTCTTGGTCGGGTTGAGCCTGAGTCCGTTACTTCCCATCCAGATCCGCACGGCTTCCAGGCACTGGCACATCACCGCTACGGCATCGTTGGGGTGGTTTGGGGTAGATATATACAGCTGAGTATCATCAGCGTAGAGATGATACTCTACCCCAAAACCACGGATGATCTCACCCAGCGGCTTCATATATGTGTTGAACAGGAGAGGCGAGAGGACCGACCCCTGAGGCACCCCACATGTAAGGGGTCTCGAGGTCGACCTCTGCCCCCCTGTCAACACAAATTGCGACCGGCCAGAGAGGTAGGAGGAGAACCACCGCAAAACGGTGCCTCCCACCCCCAACCCCCCCAGCCGGTGCAATAGGATACCATGGCCGATCTTATCAAAAGCCGCTGAGAGGTCTAATAGGACCAGGATGGAGGAACAGCCCCCATCTCTGGCCCTCCAGAGATCATCTACCAACGCGACCAATGCCGTCTCGGTGCTATGCCCGGGCCGAAAGCCGAACTGGCGCGGGTCTAGATAATCAACTTCCTCCAGGTGACGGGGAAACTGTTGCATGCATGTGCATGTGGCTATCAGCTGCCCTTTGCAGACAGGGCAATGCCGAAAACCGCTGTGCGCATACGTGCCGGCCAGCTGGTTGTCGGGCGGGCGTGTACACGCTAGAAGCCGGAAGTTTGGCTTTTCCAGAGCATGATCCCTTTGTGCATGGGCCAGTGCCAAAACCCAGTATGCACATGCACGCCATCCAGCTGATTGTCGGGCGCGCATGAACGCTAGAACTTGCAAGTTCGGCTTTTGGGGAGCATGATCCCTTTGCACATTTGGCAGTGCCAAAAACCAGTTTGCGCATGTGCGCCAGCCAGCTGGTTGTCGGGCGCACATGTGCGCTAGAGCCCAGAAGTTCGGTGCCAAAAAGGTTCACCATGACTGGTATAGAGTGTCCTGCTTGAGGAGAGGGGGTTGAACTAGGTTGGGGCCTGTCGGCTGCCGGTCCCTCCAGCAGCCATATCAGAGGAGGAGGAGGAGGAGGCAGTGGGAGTCAGGGTCCGTATCAAAGCAGCCTGAGAGCTGTGAGGGGGGGAAGAGGGAATGGAGCTGTCAAAGAGAGAGAGAGACAAGAGGTGGAGCCTGGGCCGTCCGTCAGCCCTCAGATGAAGAGTCAACAGCCCCCAGATCTGGAGGTGGCTGATGAGGAAGAGGAGGAACAGTTGGGTCCAGTGCCTGATGTATGAATGTGCAGAAGGCAGAGGAGAGGAGAGTAATGGAAATCTATGGGCCAGTCCTTGGGACGGAAGAGCCACTGCTGCTAACAAAGCCCCACCCTAGCTCTGGAGATAAAAGGCGGGGGGGGCAGAGATGAATAGGTGCGCAGAAGACAGAGGGGAGAGGAGAGCAAAGGAAATCTATGGGCCGGTCCTTGGGACGAAAGAGCCAGCGCTGCTAACAAAGCCCCGCCCTAGCTCTGGGGATAAAAGGCAGGGGGCAGAGTTGAATAGGTGTGCAGAAGACAGAGGGGAGAGGAGAGAAATGGAAATCTATGGGCCGGTCCTTGGGACGGAAGAGCCAGCGCTGCTAACAAAGCCCCACCCTAGCTCTGGGGATAAAAGGCAGGGGGCAGAGATGAATAGGTGTGCAGAAGACAGAGGAGAGAGGAGAGAAATGGAAATCTATGGGCCAGTCCTTGGGACGGAAGAGCCACTGCTGCTAGCAAAGCCCCACCCTAGCTCAGGGGATAAAAGGCAGGGGGCAGAGATGAATAGATGTGCAGAAGACAGAGGGGAGAGGAGAGAAATGGAGATCTATGGGCCGGTCCTTGGGACGGAAGAGCCAGCGCTGCTAGCAAAGCCCCACCCTAGCTCTGGGGATAAAAGGCAGGGGGCAGAGATGAATAGGTGTGCAGAAGACAGAGGAGAGAGGAGAGAAATGGAAATCTATGGGCCAGTCCTTGGGACGGAAGAGCCACTGCTGCTAGCAAAGCCCCACCCTAGCTCAGGGGATAAAAGGCAGGGGGCAGAGATGAATAGGTGTGCAGAAGACAGAGGGGAGAGGAGAGAAATGGAGATCTATGGGCCGGTCCTTGGGACGGAAGAGCCAGCGCTGCTAACAAAGCCCCACCCTAGCTCTGGGGATAAAAGGCAGGGGGCAGAGATGAATAGGTGTGCAGAAGACAGAGGAGAGAGGAGAGAAATGGAAATCTATGGGCCTGTCCTTGGGACGGAAGAGCCACTGCTGCTAGCAAAGCCCCACCCTAGCTCTGGGGATAAAAGGCAGGGGGCAGAGACGAACAGATGTACCAGACAACTATTCATCTCCCTGCCGGATGGACTTATTCGCCTGCAGTGAGAGAGAAACGTTTTGCCAGGGTTACCAATGCTCCTAATAAAGGAATCTTTCGGTTAACTTCTGAGGGTGTGTCGTATTAGGGGAGCTGGGTCAGAACAGACTAGAAGACCTCCAAGAGACCGGAGTCCCTTCCTACTCTGTCATTCTGTGTCCTATTGGTTTTTCTCCTGCCCAACAACCACCAGTATAAAGTAGATTTGAGTATCTCCAAAACGCTGGTCGTACGATTGAGCATTCAGTCACAGTCTGGCTCAGAGGTTGGTTTCTACCGGTACAATATGGTACGGTTTGGCCAAACAGGTAGTAACTCCAGCAGACATGTAACCATACTGGTTCTATCCTGGGTGACGCCATCTTGATTTTCTGTTCTGCACATGTGCAGAACAATCTCCATTGAAAAAAATGTATTTATTTCCTTTTTTTTAGAGCAGATTTATTTTATTGTTTTTTTTCCTTTCCATAACATCTTACAATCATTACGTCAACATGGTTGTGTCATCATACCTGCACGTATCAATCTTATTTTGCGTCGATATTTATATACATTTATCTACAGTTCTATACTAATACAATAGCAGAGTTGGAAGGGACCTTGGAGGTCTTCTAGTCCAACCCCCTGCCTAGGCAGGAAACCCTATACCGTTTCAGACAAATGGCTATCCAACATCTTCTTGAAGACTTGCAGTGTTGGGGCATTCACAACTTCTGGTGGCAAGTTGTTCCACTGATTAATTGTTCTAACTCAGGGGTCTCCAACCTTTGCAACTTTAAGTCTGAAGGACTTCAGCTCCCAGACTTCTCCAGCCAGCTTTGCTGGCTGGAGAAGTCTGGGAGCTGAAGTCCTTCAGACTTAAAGTTGCAAAGGTTGGAGACCCCTGTTCTAACTGTCAGGAAAGTACCTCTCTCTATTGTTTCTCAGCTGAATTAATTTTATTCCTGTTTTGCAACTATTTGTCCCAATTTCCCCCAAATTTCATAATATTCAGGGAAAAGGACAAAGAAGAGTCTGAATATTTTTTTCCACTTTTTTTAATGTTGTGCACACGTGCAGACCATTTTAAGTGCAAATGCACACTTGGTCTGGCTTCATATAACTGAGACCATTCTTATCTGAAGAAGTCACTTCCTCTACAGGGGGGGCAGCCTCAAGGTTGATTCAGCCTTCCGAAGTCAGTAAAATGAGGACCTAGAGATTGTTGAGGGGGGGGGGGCTAATATGCTGACCCTTTGCCACTACACCAGACTGGCACCCACTGTTATTCAATGGTGAAAAGAGTAAGGTTCTACATTTAGGCAACAAAAATGAAATGCACAGGTACAGTATAGGTGGCACCTTGCTCAATAGCAGCAACTGTGAGAGGGATCTTGGAGTCCTAGTGGACAACCATTTAAATAGGAGCCAGCCGTGTGCGGCAGCTGCCAAAAAAGCCAACACAGTTCTAGGCTGCATCAACAGAGGGAGAGAATCAAGTGTTAATACCACTTTATGAGCTTCCGGTTCCGGCTCCTGCGGCGACGGGCGAGCCTAGCGCTCGCTCGCCGCTTTGTTTCTTCTTCTGCCCCCCAACGGGGGCGAGACTCCTCTTGTTTGAGGGTCTCCCGTAGGGCCGGCTCGTCGGGGGGCGCGCCCCCCACGGCGGTGGAGGAAGCGGCTCCCGGCGCGGCTCAGGTGAGGGAGAACATGCTAGCAGGGGGTTTTCCCTTCGCCCAAGGAAGACGGCGCCATTCACAATTATGAGGAGGGCTGATCGGCTCAGTCAGAAGGACTCCCGAGGCTTCAGCTGCGAGGAGAGAGTGAGTCTTTAAAAAACTTTTTTTCCTGCTGCCAGCCAGACTGAACGGACTGGGAGGGGGGTGTTTATTTTTTAAAAAAAACCCCTCGGATTTAAGCGGCACGTTAAAATGGCTTCTCTGCAAAGGGAAAGCGGAAACTTTCACTCCGGACGGTCTCTAACAAGGGAAAGTGGAATGTGACTTTTTGCAACATTGTTTCTAGGTCTGGCTGAGTTTAAAAAAAATCTTTTTTTGCTACTCTCTCCCTCTGGCTGAGATGGGCGGTGGAAGTGGCTTCTCTTTGTCCCTGCCTGATTATTTCAACTAAGGAAAATTTCCAGCGTCTCTTTGAAAGCAGGACTCTCTCTGGATTTTTGGAAAAAAAAATTTCTTGATGGATTTGTGATTTCTTCTTTGGAATACCTTCGTTATTACTATTTGCTGACTTGGGAAATTGTGTCTCTTTTGGTTTCTGAATTGTTTGCAACTTCACGGCCCTGAACTGAACTGAGCTCCTGATCTGCCCCACCAGCCCCACCCGGAAAACGCCATCTTGGTGGCAGTGACTCTAACTTTTAACCATGGCACAAGAAGCAGCACTTGTAAATTTGGAACAAAGGATGGCTTCTCTTGAAACCTCTATGCAGACTTTGATATCAGAAATAAAGGCCCAGAGGGCTGAAAATAGTACTTTTAAAAAGGAACTATTGGATACCCGGAAGCAAGTGTTGGAGAATACACAGAAGAATGAAGAATTGGAAGGAGGGTTGGAGGGGGCTAAGGGAGAGATTAAAAATGTTTCTAATGAGGTGGGGGAAATAAATGGGCGTGTGTCTAGGATAGATATGGAAAGAATGACATATTTTTTGAGATTTCAGAATGTTCTTGAGGATTCTGGTGAATGCCTGCCTGATCTTATGAGTACAATTTTAGCAGACTATTTACAAAAACCTAAGGATGAGATCAGGGGGGACATTGACCTAGCCTATAGAATTAATTCTGCATATGCCAGGATGAATGAAGTGCCTAGAGAGATACATGTGAAATTTGTTAGAAGGTCAACCAGAGAGGAAATCCTGAAAGCGCAGAGAGAGAAACCTTTAACTTATCATCGAGAAACGGTCACTATCTTGAAGCAGATCCCTAGAAAAATTAGAGATTCAAGAAGGAAATTTTCCTTCTTGTCTAAAACCTTGTTTGATCACGGGATTTGGTTCAAGTGGATGACACCTGAAGGGATGCTGGTGTTCTGGGAAGGAGGAAGAGTGAGGATTAAAACAGTTGCTGAGGCGGAAGCCTTTCTTAAAAAACATTCCTCTGCCCTGGGGGAAGATCCAGGGGGGACGGAGGGGGCCACGGCTCCGCCTGCGGGGGGCCAGGGAGGAGAGAAAGAAGATACAATAGCCAAAAGACTTAGATCAAAAAAATAACTTTGCCTTGATTTTTTCCTGAACAATTTTGCATAATATTTCTATCCGGACTTTTTGTAAATGTCTGACAGCATGGAAGGGAGAATTTAGGTAAATGTACTTGCTTTCAACTTGTAGTGGTATGGAAAATGTTTTCTATGTTAACTTTTTTAATGTGTATTTTGAGGTCTCGGAAGGTCCGATGACTCTGACGTGAATGCTCTCAAAATTTCTTTGTAACCATTACCTTATCCTGTTAAAAAATGTAAAACCAATAAAACTTTTTCAATATAAAAAAAAAAGTGTTAATACCACTTTATAAGGCCTTGGTAAGGCCATACTTTGAATACTGCGTTCAGTTTTGGTCGCCACGATGTAGAAAAGATGTGGAGACTCTAGAAAGAGTGCAGAGAAGAGCAACAAAGAGGATTAGGGGACTGGAGGCTAAAACCTATGAAGAACGGTTATAGGAACTGGGTGTCTAGTTTAATGAAAAGAAGGACCAGGGGAGACAGGAGACAGGAGACAGGAGACAGGAGTCTTCCAATATTTCAGAGGTTGCCACAAAGAAGAGGGAGTTCAGCTATTCTCCAAGGCACCTGAGGGTAGAACAAGAAGCAATAGGTGGAAATTAATCAAGGAGAGAAGCAACTTAGAACTGAGGAGAAATTTCCTGACAGTGAGAACAATTCATCAGTGGAACAGAAGTTGCCTCCAGAAGTTGTGAATGCCCCAACACTGCAAGTCTTTAAGAAGATGTTGGATAGCCATTTGTCTGAAATGGTATAGGGTTTCCTGCCTAGGCAGGGGGTTGGACTAGAAGACCTCCAAGGTCCCTTCCAACTCTGCTGTTATATTGTATTGTATTGTAATCTATGGTCACCTGGATTTTTTTCAGCTAAGTTGAAGCAGAAGTGCCAAATCAAAGTTAATGAGCACCAACTGATGGTTAGAGGACAGCTACCTATCAGGTCTAAAGATCTCCATGTGAAAACAGCTCATTGCCAAAGGCAATCTCTCTTGCTTGTAAGCCTGGCAACCTTTTTGAATCCGGGATATCTTGCTGATATACCAAATGTTAGACCCTCTCTGTACCCTTAGGATTCCCACTCAGGTCCCACATACAGAAATAGTTCCTGTTGGTTTGTTTTTATATTTTTAATCCAGCATCTCCAGGTCATGTAAAAATATGCAAATTAAAAAAAAGAATTAAAAACAAGGCAATTTCTCTTTGCGATTCAATTGAGTCTACCTGTGCTTTTGCTATATGGAATACACACACACACACGTATACATGTGCATTCATATGGAATACATATACAGTGATCCCTCGTTTTTCGCGGCTTCATGTGTCGCGGCTTCAGTGCTTCGCGGGTTTTTCAAAAATACAGAATAGAAAAAAAATGCATCGGTAGGAGGCAAGCGCCCCCCTAGTGCTTGCTTTAAATGATGTCCACCAACTCAAGTTTCCGGTGCGAATCCTACTTCGCGGTTTTTCAGTTTTCGCGGAAGGTTCCGGTCCCCATTAACCGCGAAAAACGAGGGATCACTGTATACATATTTGTGTTGCATTTGTGCTGATAAGTAAATAAAGTGGACTAGTATAGATCTATTTCAAGCTATTTAGCTCTCATCACCTAGCCATACCCTTATTGGGATTCCAACCTGGGCTGTTTTTACATGTTAGGCAGTTATAATAACCTCTAAGCCACAGGCTCTCTTCCCTTATCAGCTGAGCCAAGGAAATAATTAAGAAAAAAGAAATGTATTCGGATTGGTTGTCAGACTCCCATGGGGACCATGCAGGGGCAACTCTCTAGGCTGCATTTTGAGCCCAAGTCCGATTGAATTTCCAGATGCCATGTGGTGAGTTTCTGCAGAAGGCTAATCCTACCTTTATTATGTAAAATAGACTAGCTCAGGCTTTAATGGGTCATTGTCAAAGGGGAATGGTGCAGGAAGCTGCAGGGAGCTACTCTGTCTTTTAAAAAACACATCCCCCCCCCTCTTTTCACATCCAGGCAAATGTAATATTCTGCCTTCTTAATATTTCCCAGGATGTTTCAGTTTTTTAGCAGAGGGGTGTGGCAGTGGTGGGTTTCAAATTTTTTAGAACCTACTCTGTAGGTGTGGCCTATTTTGTGGGCGTGGCTTGGCAGTCATGTGACAGGGTGGGAGTGGCCACCTTTTAAAATGTGGTGAAACTCATTTAACAACGCTCTTGCTTAGCAACCAAAATTTTGGACTCAATTGTGATGATAAATTCTTTCTTTCTTTCTTTCTTTCTTTCTTTCTTTCTTTCTTTCTTTCTTTCTTTCCTTCCTTCCTTCCTTCCTTCCTTCCTTCCTTCCTTCCTTCCTTCCTTCCTTCCTTCCTTTCCTTTCCTTTCCTTCCCGTTGGGTCATTGGCAGCGGCGGGCCAGATTTACTTCCAGGTACGCCGGTGGAACCCCCTCTCACCGGTTCTCTAAATTTCACCACCGGCTCTCACGAGTAGGTGCGAGCCTGCAAAAACCACCACTGGGGGGGTGGGGGGGCTTTAATTCCCTACAACCCCCCCAAAAAAAATTTTTTTAAAAAAATCCCTCACTAACGAAGGATTGCTTTCAACCTGGCTCCACTTCCTGGCCCAGGCCTTGCTGGATATTATTTCCAAAGGAGCAAATTATAATTGGGTGCCATAAATTCAGCGCTGTGATTTAGAGAAAGGTTGCATTGTCTACATTGACCCCTCCCGAAGGCCGGCGAACTCCAACGAAGAGAGCCGAGAAGAAACCCCACCCCCCCCCTCCCTATGGAAAAGAAAAGGCCAATAAATATGGTTTCTTTAAGGGTGGGCTGAAATAGCCCTTTGAGGGCCGGTGGAGGTACAGACCAGCCCCCCCCCCCCACACACACACACACCTGCTGTACTTAATGGACTCTGAAATGTTGTTTCAGAATTAATCAAGTCGTTTAAAATCATGGCTGTGGTCCTCCCATTCACGACTCCCATATAGAGACGGGGGGGGGGGGATTCTGAGTACGAATCCACCCCGGGTGACTTTGGCCGTATATCACGATAATTGCTGTTTTAGGAGCTGCAAATTGGAGCTAAAATAACCAGATGCAAAAGAGAGCAGCCATCTCCAGCCCTCCAAGATGAATCTCCAAAGTTCAAAGGGAGTTCAAGCATGGAGCAGGCAATCGAGAAGAGTCAAGTGTAAGGAGATTGTTCGCGTTCCGGGCAAAATTAACTTTACAAATATATTGTTTCAGCGGGCGTGGTAATTGTCCCGTCTTCCGGCTATTCATAGCTCATTGAATCTCCACGTTTCTCTCCGAGGGAATCTCCCTCCTCGAAATAAATTTGATTTTGACAAAATATTCCGGGTTTGAAATGAACCCCGGAGTTCGTTTCTTGGACAATTGAAATCATCCCCTTTCAAGCCAACAAGGTGGGTTTCCGAGGCATTTGGAGAAAGCGTTGGAAGAAATGTCCGCCTGGGTTCAGTTCCAAGTGGGGGGAAAGATACTGGAAACATGGAGGCTGCTTAGAAAGATGGTTTAATGGTGGATGGAACCACATGGCTTGAGCTCTTGAACAGAAAAGGGGGATCAGATGCTTCCGGATGTTGGGTGAAGAAGAAAAAGAGGCAGAGAGGCTGAAAGTCCCTGGTTTTATACCCTCTCTGGCCTTTGATCTTGAGCTTGCATTCTGATTGGTTGTCACTCCCCCCTGGGGACCATGCAGGGGCATCTCTGTAGGCTGCGCTTTGAGTCCAAGTTTGGTTGAGCATCCCTTCGTCCCAGGTGCCCTGTGGTGAGATGGGTAAAGGTGGGGGGAGAGAGATCTTTGTTATGTAGAATAGACTGACTCAGGCCTTTTAATGGCCCTTTGACAAAGGTGGGGGCTTTGAAGAGTGAGTCCGTTTCCTGCCTAAAAAAACCATGTTTCTCCACTTCTGATCCAGGGAAACATAATATTCTGCCTTTTCAATATTTCCCAGGAGATTCCATTCTTCTAGCAGAAAGGGTGAGTGCTAACTCCCCTACAAAAGGAACATGGATCCTTCCAGGAAGACGTTAAACAGCCCATACATCAGGGATGTACAACCTTGGCAACTTTAAGACTTGCGGACGGTAGGCTACTTCTGCTGCCTGCCGGCTGCCTGCAGTTCGGCAGTTCAAATCTCACCAGGCTCAAGGTGGACTCAGCCTTCCATCCTTCCAAGGTGGGTCAAATGAGGACCCAGATTGTTGGGGGCAAGAGGCTGACTCTCTAAACCGCTTAGAGAGGGCTGTAAAGCATTGCAAAGCAGTAAATAAGTGCTATTGCTATGAAGCAGGGGTCGGCAACCTTAAACACTCAAAGAGCCACAGAGGTCCTAACTGGAAGCCCCCCGTTCAATTCTGGAGCCAACTGGAAGTCCGGTTTCCCGCCGCCACCATAGAGTTTCCTCCTAGCATGGCGTCCTTTTTCCTCTGCTGACTGGAAGTCCAGTTCCCCACCACCACTACCATAGAGTTTCCTCCTAGCACAGTGTCCTTTTTCCTCTGCTGACTGGAAGTCCAGTTCCTCACCACCACTACCATAGAGTTTCCTCCTAGCACAGTGTCCTTTTTCCTCTGCTGACTGGAAGTCCGGTTCCCCCCACACCATAGAGTCTCCTCCTAGCATGGCGTCCTTTTTCCTCTGCTGACTGGAAATCCAATTCCCCCCACCATAGAGTCTCTTCCTAGCGGGGCATCCTTTTTTCCTGTACCTGTCCTAACCCAAATTCCTATCAATTGTGGAGCCGACCGGTGACAGGGAGCTGCAGCAGAGGGATGAAAGAGCCACATGCGGCTCCAGAGGTCTCCTGCTAGACTAGAAGACCTCTGAGGTCCCTTCCAGCCCTGTGATTCCAGATCCCCAAAGCTCCCAACCATTATGGTCATGGCTGAAAATTCTAAGCGTTGACATTCACCCATCTGGAAGGGTCTGCCAAGTTGGAGAAGGACCTAATCGGACAGCAGGCTGAGCAGGCATGCATATGTGAACTAAGTCAGCATCTTTCCCGCGAAGGCAAGCTTCATTATCCTTTTGACAGTAGCTTATTCCAAACTTGGCTGCAAAGCTGTTCTTACTTTCCATGTATCAAAGCATCAATGCTTTGGAAGACACCATGAGGAGGTGGAGGAGCAGGAGCAGGAGGAGGAGGAGGAGAGGGGAGGAGGAGGAGGAGGAGGAGGAGGAGGAGGAGGAGGAGGAGGAGGAAAGGAGAAAAGAAAGAAGAAGAGGAAGAAAAGGAGGAGGAGGAGGAGGAAGAGGAGGAAAAGAAAGAAGAAGAAGAAGAAGAAGAAGAGGAGGAGGAGGAGGAGGAGGAGGAGGAGGAGGAGGAGGAGGGGAGGAAGAGGAGAAGGAAGAAGAAGATTATGATGATCTTGTGGGACTTTTGAATACAGATGGATCGTCATTTGAAACACAACACGCCAGATATCGCAGTTGTCAAAAAACGAATTTATTCATGGTATCAGGAGACACCAAAGTAGAAGAAAAAGAACTGGGGGGGAAATCACAAAGTATGGCCATCGAAACCACACAACTATGGATGAAACATGCAACAGTGATATCCATTGTCATTGGGGCACTTGGCCCCATGTCCAAGAATTTTACAAAACACATCAAGAAATTGCAACTTCCTGCAATAACACCAACGGAACTGCAAAAAACTGCGCTACTCGGAACATCATATATTTTAAGAAGGTACTTGGTCGATACCTAGGATGCTGGCAGCAATCTGTATCAACCATTAGCACCAGTCAATGGCATTTGGGATGCATTTGGGAGGAAGAAGAGGAGGAGGAGGAGGAGGAGGAGGAGGAGGAGGAGGAGGAGGAGGAGGAGGAGGAGGAGGAGGAGGAGGAAAGGAAGGAAGGAAGGAAGGAAGGAAGGAAGGAAGGAAGGAAATACTTGGTTGATACCTAGGATGCTGGCAGCAACCAAAATCAACCATTAGCACCAGTCAATGGCATTTGGGATGCATTTTTGAATGTTCAGTTGACTGAGTTTCATGCTTAATGAATAAAAGAGATAATAATAATAATGATAATAATGATAATAAAGATCTTTTGCGACTTTTGAATACAGACAAATCGTCATTTGGAACACAACACGCCAAATATCCCGGTTGTCAAAACCCGAAACATTTAATTTATTCGTATCGCGGTACCAGAAGACGCCAGAGTCGAAGAAAAATCACGTATCAACCATCAGC